>VOMN01105753.1:0-12203 GCA_014899125.1 Orchestia grillus | reverse complement strand
GAAGGTCCCTTAGTAGAGCATCTAGGTCTTGGTTTGTGGGCTGGCTAAATGAAAACTCATACTGCTCCTTCAGGACCTCGCTTTTCGCGTTTGGTTCACTGGTTATGTTGCCTTCGACTCGGCCCGATCAATGACTTGGTCCGTGCTTTGTTCCCATGTGAGTGTATGTGTACGGTGTACGCATGCCCTTTCCGTCAACTCCACGCGTTGTGATCGAAATACAGCCTTCGTTCGTAACGGTGATGTCTGATTGCGTACGCCTTCATGAGGTTACCATTACGGGAGTTCCTGGGCCGACCTCTTTCCGTGCACCAATTGATTTGTGTCGAGGAGGTCCGTTGTGAACTGTGCTTTGCTGATGGCGTCTTGCTGGTGGGAGGTGGCATATGGAAGCTAAACTTGGCGTTTCCTGTACATAGTTTCAAGGCTTACAAATTGTGTCGAAAGTACTCATTGTGCAAATATAAAATGGGGATTTGTAAGTTCTCCATCAGGAAAGATGCTCGTCTCTTGAATTCATTACACCATTTACTTTTATGATAATCACTTTCATTCTAAATTGCCTCAAAATTATACCTCAGAAAAGTGTTATAATTTTATAGCGTATTCTATTCTCCATCTCAGATTAGGAATGATGAACAATTACGATGAATCAAATTTTACATGTTTTTCCTTCTCCATTTTATGTAGAAGCAGAACATTTTCGTTGTATTTCATCTTAGAAAAGCTATACTGAGTGCCGTTTCAATTTTCAAAGTACAAAAACAAGTCACTGCACACGTTCGATAATTACCAACATAGCTTTTTCGAACCTTCACTACACAAACGCGCTTTGCCTTCAGAGGCGCACGTTGCTCCTCCGAGCTGAACCGCGGCCGCCGCTTGCACAGCGGCCTGAATATGACTCAGTGAAATGCGCTATAATGGCTGTCATCTCTTCATTTATTGTGTGACGATGCACCTATAGAGGCACTATTACAATTCACTGTCCAACATGTTCTTCTTCTGACCGACAGACGGGCAAATAACAGCTCACAATTTTCTGCCCGACAGACGGGTGTATGAAAGCTCGCAGTTTTCGACAAAACGCGGGCCAATGAAGTTTTACGATCACGCGAGAGACTTCAATTCACTTTCACCACTCCAGCATTCTTTTCAATTATTTCGCAACTTTATCAATGGGATGGTTAAGACTTGAATTAGACTGCACATTATGAAAACTGAGTTATTTTCAGTATTGCTTAACTGGTTTCAGTATTTGACATGGAAAGCGTTTCAAAAATTTCTATGAAAATTTCTATTTGTACACTGGATTTAGCTTCATTTTTGTTTCAACTTTGCAGTTCTTCGGAGCTTCTGCACTTTATGATACGCAATACTTAGAAACAATTCGTGAAATTATATTTTTCGCTAACAAAAGAAGCCTTAAAATGCAGTTATAAAGTCCAACAATATAGATGAATAATAATTACTAGTAAGAATAATTCAAAGAAGAAACCATTGCTTGTGCGTTGTGTCATGGTTTACTGCCTGCTCTTCCCAGAATCTTAGGATTTAATAGCTCTTCATGGGAGCCTTAATTGCTACTCAATCTCCATTATTTGGAAATTGTGTACATTGTGCGCTGCTATTAGGCGATTACTAGAGGATATCAACGAAATAAACTTTCTTAGAAATGATGTAGTGCTTGAATGAATGAGCGTTATTCATTATTTCCCTACACATGGGACTTGAGTAGCAATGCATTGACTGCCGTGAGTGCGGAAACTGATGTGCTCAGCAAAAGCGACTATTGTACATTGTAGAATAAAACAAAGTCGCGTCAACGAACCTTGAATCTCGATAGTAATTATAACTTAAACCTTAAAACTCATTTAGATAGTTAACAAATAACCCAATTTTTTGCTTTTGATTTATATTTACTATTGTGTTTTCGAACTAATTGATTGCCAAGTCATTTGGAAAGATGTGGAAATCATCGGTTTTTAATTTACTCGTTATTTTCTCTAAAAGGTTGTGCAACCATTGACAACTCGATTACCATTCAGGAATCGCTTCGTGCACACGCCTGCGAATGTTTTCTGCTAGGTGAAAGTAGGGACGCTTCTCCAGAAGCTCGATCTAGAGCACGCGTTCTGACAAAAAAGCAGCCTGTGTGTAGGTCAAGGTGAATTGTTTCCAAGGCTTCCCCTCAACCGGATCTACGTACGTTGGGCATCTTTACGTAGGTGCTGAGGCGCACATTTCTGCTCAGAGCTGACGTATTTCCTGTACCTGGACGCGGCAATGACGTTCGCGGCCCAGCTGAAGTAACTTGTAGTCACAGTTTCTGCGAATCGATCTGAACAGCATTGGAACAACGACCAAACTGGCTAAACATTGCGTGCATGTGGGGCGTATCTATCTAATATGCCAACGATACTAGGACTAAGACGTCAGGTAAATTCTCAGCTTTTAGTAGCATGTTGTCTCTTCTATTTTAAGTGTTTTCGTGGGAGGTGCTAACTGGACAACAATGACAGGGATTCTCCACACCAAACTACTTCATCGTTTTTGCAACAATTCACAAGAGTTCGAGATTTTAAAAGGTTTTTTACAGTTTTCTGTCTCGCTAAATACATATACTAACTCTGCACACAAAGCTCTTATAGCGTTTGATTGTGAACAATGGTCTGCAAAAGACGTCACTTCTGTCGTTATGCACACGTTTTGATGTTTTGAGCAAGATTATTAGTTTTATTTTATGGCGCTGTTTGTCAATTCTTTTATCATTTTAATGTAAAGGCTACCTCCCTGAGCAGCCAGAGAGCTCCCATTTTCGAGACTCCGTATCATATCTTGTGTTGTTTCCTATATTGAGACTACTCACCTCCTCTCAGTATACCTCGTGTGGGAAATTGAGCGCAAGTGTTGAGCCGAAATGAGCTTAAGACGCGGAAATCAAAACAGTTGAGATCGACGCTCGTCAAATTAACTAGAATACAAGTTTATAGGGAATGAGAGCAATAGCGGATCAGAGACGTAGTGTAAGCCTGATTCTTTTGTACGGCATTTGTTAAGAAGTGATAGGCATGAAGACTACTCTACTGTGATGCGTTGGTTGTGCCGATGCCGGTCCTGCGACCGGCCTCATTCTGGTATTGAGAAGGCGAGATGCAGGGCGAGCAGCTCGCGCATGACTCGTTCCACCCCCTAGGACCAAGTCAAGTTGACTTTGTCTTAACTACAACTCAAAGAAAATAAAACTTTCTATGTAATTCGTCCTTTTTGGCTGCAAATGAAAAATAAATAAATGCTTTCGGTTTAGCTAAATCAACATATTGTTCGAATTTTGATCGAAACAATTTGAGAGTCTCTGTAACTCAAAACTGTTGTACTTGGGCGCACTAACTGTGGGAGCTGCAGGTCGTTGTGACAATACTTCGGAAATGTGTAACGAGTATAATATCGGGCAAATTCTAAATTAATTGAAAGATACGATAACATAACGGCTCAGAAATTTGTCCAGAACTTGTTTGGCTTGTGAAGCGTCCTGTCCTCCATCGCCTGTGCATCGCCTGTGATGTCCCTGGTTGGTGGTAGAGTCGAGGCCAGGGCTGCGGTGCTCTTCATGCCAGCACCAGGAAGCTGACTTCTCGCTCGTGCTCACGGTTGTCTTCTTATTCTCTGTCCTGGTTCGGTTTTTCGTTTCAAGTATGAAGTAAAAGCGTACGTACTGGGCGGCACTGTACCTTAACTTATTGCCTCTCTTTGTAGGCCTATATCTGCGTATAGTTTTTTTCAGAATTGTATAAAATAAAGTCGTTTCAAGGGATTAGGAATGGTCAACGTTTTACTGCTGTTGATTTTGCAAATGAGGTATCTCAGATTATACGGAGAATTATTACTTGAATGACGGAAGGTTACTTAAAAACTGAAAGCGAATAACCTACTCAGCAATTATAACAAAGGTTTCGGAATAAATCTCATCACCTACTGTAATAAGCCTAAAATAGGAATGTTAGATATACATATAGGATCGATTCTATCAATTTTCATATCTTTTCATTTAATTTGCGATTGTGAGTAAAGAGGAGTTGCGTATCACACGCAAAAAAAATCATTTCACAATATAATGTGACAGAAAAGTTGTCATATCCCTGAAATATACTCCTATTAGAGGACGAGGTACACCCATAGTTCAAAGGTAAAACTCATCCCAAAAGTATCCTTGTTCAACACCTTGTTCGTCACCTTTGGTTTATTCATTCAAATTTTTTTCGTCTATCACTGACCAACACTACAAGACGGGAAGAAATATTTGTGCTCTAAGAAACCATTCTCGTATGAGAAGCTGTGTGTCAGGTTCATTCTCAATGATTCATGCTTGCAATCTATTTTAATAGATTGTACAGTCTCCCCTCCATAAATGACGTACCTTTATTTTTAGAAAACGGTTGCCTTCCTTCATAGAGGCAGAAGGGGCGTTGAATTTTGTGTATTTATTAAAATATTCTTGCTGTTGATTTAAAGTTTGTTTACTAGCCTTTGCATAACATGTGAGATGAATTTACCGGCTCGTTCAATTGAACTACGATAACACGTACGGATGGAAACTTAGCGCGTTTTTACTCTTTACGGACGGTCACCTCTGACGCACGGCTTGCCATACGTGCTTAACCTTGAGGTGTGCTCGTCGCCCTCGCACCGTCGAGATCTCGCTGGTGCGGTCTGCGCATTAAACATATAATGGGAAGGTCGACACTCGATCGTGGGATTGTCCCTAACGGTATCATAGGAGCACCACTACCTATCTTTTCCCAACTCAGCACGCGCCCTTCGCTCGAGCTCCCTATGACGTTTGTCGTAGGAATGTGGGAAATTTTACCTTTCTTATTGAAATCAACTAATTGGCATCATGCAGCATTGGTAACCAATTACAGATTCATTTTTGGAAAACTCTCGGCACAAACTTTGTCATGTTAGTGTTTCTCTTCGAGATTTCCCACCTATACTGGAAACATGGCCACAAGGTTAACATTGGCGCTGATCCCCAATACAACTTCGAGGATACCCTCGATTTCTACGAGGCGGACAGGCCTGGGTCTTCCTTTGACTGGGGACGGAAGTTCGTTGCACAAGCTGCATATATGGTCCGGTAGCGCACTCTCAATATCGGCTTTTTGTGTAAGATGTAAGCATTCCTTGGTAAATTTTCGTGTTGCACGTCTCTACTGGTAAGAAGAGGCTCGGCGTCGTTAATTGTTTTTTGCTCCGAGTTGTGAATGAAACCCGTACTGACCCTGTACAAAGAAGCAGTATCTCGAGTTGTACAACTTATGTCAGGTCAAATAGTCGGACTTGAAAGAGTACAATTCGCGATAACTACGATGTCTTCAATTATTAATTCCATTTTTTCCTACTACGTCCCTAATTGTATGTTCCAAAAAATACCGTGAGGAAAAGCGTTAGTCAAGGCAAGTGTTTTATAAAAAAAACACCTATTTGTCTTAGTAAATGAAAAGGACGAGGGTGCGGAGCTGTCGCAAACAAGGGGTATTCCAGGATACGCAAGCGGTATTGGTGTCACGGTCGAGACGTGCGTTGCAGCATTTGTAGCTCTCGCAAGACTTGCTTCACTTGGATATCCTCCAGTTCTCCCATCCCTCAATTCCCTTTGTTACTGCTCCTCTAGGTTCTTAATTGAGATAGGACGCATTTGTTCTACGCACTTACTTTCTCACCCCGATGAACATATGGATGCAATAGTGGGGATTCAAATGGAATCATTAACTTTGTTGGCACACTCACCTATCACCATCGCTACCAGAGTGTTATCAGCGAAAACAATGTTTAACCAAGCAATGTTCTTTGAGCAGCTACTGGACCAAGCAATGGTCTTTGACCAGGCTTTTTATCCAATCTGTGTGACGTGTGAGGCATTCTCCGCTGTGGTTATAAATGATTTGGGGTGCACAGTGAGCTCGGGTGCACTGTGGGTTGGGGTGCACTGTGGGTTCGAGTGCACTGTGGGCTGGGGTGCACTGGGTTCGAGTGCACTGTGGGCTGGGGNGCACTGTGGGCTCGGGTGCACTGTGGGCTCGGGTACACTGAGGGCTGGGGTGCACCCACCACCGTGCAGCACGTTAGCACTTGATGCCCAGACCGCTGCGCAGTCCTTTGTAAATGAGCAGGTCCTCGTAAGCGCGGTGTAAATTTGTTACGCATCCTAATGACAGGGACGAAATTTTAATGAAGCCATAGATCCATGCACGAAGCTATCATTCTGAAAAAGTTACGGCTGTTCGACTTCATTAAATCTCAGACCGTGACTAACTCGGCGTGCAGCAATATCTCTTTAGTTGAAAAACTTCACAACAGTAATTATTTCCGCTGTGATACGTGGTCAATTCACAGGCTATGAGGAATAATTTTACAATAGAACACTCGTACAACTATTTGGATGTTAAAGGCGATGTGGCAGACTTCAAGTCAGATCTATATAATGTGCAACTGACCTCGACTGTAACAATCTTTCCTCGTGAAAATACGTAAGCCAATTTCAGGTGGAGCGACAGCGGCGTGCCCAATTGAGTTCTTGTTTGTAATTACCTTTAATTGAATTTCACAAGCGCAGAGTACTTTACGAAGACGTAATTGTGTGAAATTAATATACTTAAAAGGACACTACCCTGAAATTATGGTGGCAGTGTAGGCGGCATTCCTGGGCCCCGTAGTGGGAGAACTGCATTGCGGTGCGCCTCGCCACCTGAGCTCGAGGGACGTCCACTGTCAGACGGCCGTGATTTACGAGCTTATCTGATTTACTTCCTGGGAAGAGAACTTGTTTGCTACCATTAACATAACGCAAGTTATTGCGCATATGGGCGAACTGATCGTGTGGCTACAATATCTTTTTCAGGGTCATGAACTTCTCTGCTCATTAATTATATCAAGGATAAATTGTTCAAATCTATCAGTTTGAACCCTATGAAGAAGAAATAGATCGTTTTGTGCCTTTTTAAATGTACTGAAATGTTGAATTAAAATGGGTAAAATATTTTCCTACTTGTGCCATACCGACAATTTTTATACCATTTACGTAATTGTTAATGCAATTTATGTTCAAGAAATCTCGTAACTTCTTATGATTAATTCAAGTCCTTAATTGAAGAATCATTATTTTAAAGGTCATGAGACAAATCCTCACACGCCGAACGCTCCATTCAATGACGTCATACTGACTAGATCGTAATGCAATAAAAGAATCAAACTTATTAAGATGCACGGCACGCATATAATGGTCATGTCTCAGTCTGTAGACTTAAGGTCGTAATTATAGCGACTTGTATGTATTTCCTGATATATATTTTAGGTTGTAAATATACCGACTGACGATTGATGCCCCCTGAACTACTTACGACCTCTCGTTCACCTTGTGGTGGAGCGTGAAGGTTGAGCAGCTCAGGCAGTGCTAAATCTCAATCATGAATTTCATCTGTCAAATGGCTATAGATAAATAAATAATGTGAGCTCTTCCATTTCAAGGGATGAGACGATGAACATAGAAAGGAGTGCTGTAGATATATTAGCTCATTTCTCGTCCGTAATAATGTGTTGCTTCTAGCTAGGAATATGTATTAGCAATGCGAAGTTCTATGCTAGGTAGATGAAACGAATCTATTGAAATGAGGTATCGACATATTCATGAATTTTGAACGCCATTTTTTTAATCATTTATAAGCATTCTTGTACTGTTTTATTTTTCTAGGTAAAGATAGACATTCATGAGTGAGAAATATAATTCTTTTTTAGGGAAAAATATCGCTTTATTTATCGATAAAATCAACTACCTAGATTTTATTCAGGCCTTCGATTTCGGTAGACCTCTTCCGAAAACTCTCACGAGAACTCGAGCAGAGCGACGGCTCTGGAGAACGGGTTTGCAGGAGTTGGCTCGGGGCACTGTCAACCGCTCCCACAGACACATGTGTTGTCCAGCGGCTGTGCGGCTGCTCGCCTCTGTTTAGGGGGGGTAGGACGATTTATCTGAGCCTGGAGTGATAAACCCTTCACTCCGAGGGGGGGAGGGGAATGAAAGGTATGTTTGATCTTTGCGTGCAAGGGAGGTTAATGCGGCGGCCGCGTTGCGTTATAATTTGAGACTGCCATATGGTTCTCGAGTGTGGCTGAACATTTGCGACTAGCTAAGGAATGGACTGCATAATTTAAGGTTCTGCATTTGCGAGATCGGGTTGTTGCCATGGACGGACCATGGACCTCTTGTGTAATTCGGCGTAAAGCCGTAGTCCTGAAAGCTTAACAATTATCTACGAATGAGCACTGCCATTAGTTAGCGTTTAATTATCATTTTCACTCGAGTTCGATGACGTCTGCCACCACACACTCTGCCAAAAATATTTCTTCCTACAAGGTCACCCATAATAATAACTAAATTAATGCAAGGTTGACGTGCCCGCTAATTCGGCAGCCGTGGTGAGTACGCGTACATAACTGATCTAATAGCAGTTTCGTTGTCAAGGAAAGTCAGTATTAGAGTGATAACGAAAGAATTAAAGCAATTTGTTCATTTAAAAAAAACTTTGGCAAAATCTGATGGTTTCGCGTTTGAAGAACAGAATGGAGACTTAACCTTCAAGAAATTTTGCTCCTTTCATCTGATTCTAAGTGTGTTGCTTCTTCTAGGTGTGTTGCTGTTCCAGGTATGTTGCTTGTTCTAGGTGTGTTGCTGTTCCAGGTATGTTGCTTGTTCTAGGTGTGTAGCTGTTCTGAATGTGTTGCTTGTTCTAGATATGTTGTTTGTTCTAGGTGTGTTGCTTGTTCAATATTTTGAACAAAAGAAGAGATCGTGTGAAATTTTGTTGTAATACTCATTATCGTGAGTTATAACTTATAACCTCATTAACATATAACCACCTTGCGCTTAGAGAACTACACTGAACTCTGCTTCTCTGGACAAACTGAATAACATCAACTATTTGCCTCGGACATTTTTCGTAAAAATAGCAATAGCAATGTGATCACAATGACGTAAATTTTCCAGGACCATCGTAGTCCAGATGCTGATGCACGAGGTCGTCGTGCGGTTTTTGATTATTTGTTCATCAGCTGGCCCGATCTCTACTTCTGTGCACTTTTGCTGCGATGCTCATCCAGAATGAATTGAACATATCGTTTGAAAATAGTTACCCCTAAATCCAAATTTTAAATTCAACGCACTGCTATAATTTTTATTGTCTTCTGTGGTTATGACTTAACTATTGTTTGTCCGTTCGAAGCCCGTGGTCCATCTTCCGAACGCAGGCTGTGCCAAGAGCCCCACTTCAGGCTCTCGCACCCCGCGCCAGTCCCCGTCCCCCTGTCGTGACGTCGTCAGGGGTTTCCTGAGCGACCGTCAGCGTCTGCGATCTTGTCGGCCAAGTTTGCGGTTGGCAAACTGTTAGCTGGTGCCGTGGCTCAGCCGCATCTGACTTCCGGGTGTCTCATTCACCAATTGTCGTTGTGCATTCACCTCTCTACTGCTACTACTCGCCGTCAACGCAGTTAGCTGTAACTCAGGACACAGGCACGCGTACTGCAGCTACATCAAGCAACTTGACATATTGCATATGAACTAATTTCTCTAAGTTCGCACAGAATCGATGTGAGCACCAATGACGTTCAGGACCCAGGTGCCACTTGTGAGTAGCAAGAATCGATGTGAGCACCAACGACGTTCAGGACCCTGGTGCAACTTCACTCTGTAAAAGTTCACGGTCTGCCACAAATTTTCTTCCATTCAGAGCTGAGATGCTGGACATGAATTAAATTTATAGAAGTTACGTGCATGTACTTGTGACCATTTTGCTGCTCCCAAAAACCTGTCGCTCCCTGTCTTCAGTCACGTACAGCTCTAGCCAAGGTCAAGACTTACTTATTTTTGCCTCCTACCTCAGCCTAGCGAGTTGGTTCTGTGTACAGCTTTTGAGCCCGTTCGTGTGATGCTATAAGCTTGCCTGGCTCAAATGGGACCTATTTAGATAAATTCAACGAACATAGTTTATGCCATGCATCAAAGCGAGAAATTGGGATTTGAACGATGTCAAGAAACGCGAACAGAACATCGCTGCAATACTCTCTTTAATATATTACTAGCAGACAAAGCCCGCCAAAAATGACGGGACAAAACATGTTCAATTCTTAAGATGCCCTTGAATTACCGGTAACTCTTGACATGGTTATTTTCAGTATCACTGATACCGACTGCCTTATCTGACCGTCTTGCCATTAGTTTGGGAATACGGACCCGGATTTTTCTCTTATTTAAATCTTAAACGTCTCTGTCCCTCTCTTGCTGCTTCCTTTGCAATCTTCTTCTCTCTTCCATTGCTTTGGGAGGGCAAAACGGTTCAACTGTTTTTTAGAGAAATTTCAGTTACAATGCTTTCTTTTATGCACGCCAGTGCTGTAGCTGGTGCGCGTATCATAGATACAGTTATTCATATACTGCGATGTTCTGCATGTACTGCAAAGTGTGACACAGATACATAGTTACAAGCGTATTAATATATAGATACTTTACTTAGAGCTTCATTCATACCCTCATTAACATGCTATACTCTACTTAGAGCATCCTTCGTTTTTATTTTATTGATGGCTACCTACGAGTCATCTGGTATTTTTTCAGATGATTCATGACGTAAGGATGCTTTTATTTTTCGTTTTCATCCATTCCGTCACCATAGCGATGATTCAAGGGCCACAATATAAATTTCATCCCTCATGTCGGAATCCTTTGAAAAATTAGAGCAATTTAAAGTTGATATTCACGCAATCTGCGCTACAAAGCACTGTGAAGTGAAGTCATTGGGTCGTCTTCAATTTTAAGATATATTGTGCCCCATCTAAATAGAAACTTCTAAAGCCACTGTGAAAAATTTTCTTGTTTAAGTTACAATAGTACCGTCTACAGCGATACCTTTACACGTTACATTAGAACCGTCTACAGCGATGCCTTCACATGTCACTATAGTACTGTCTACAGCGATACCTCCACACGCCAGCTCATAAAAAGGAGAAACAGGGTGCCTTCTTCATAATTTAATTGGTGACGTGTACTCTGTATCTTATCTTTGTGCACCGAGTCTCAGGGACAATTTTATTTACGTCTCCCTGAAGCAAAATGCCCTCAAAAAAGTAGAAATTTTACACTCCAACTCGTCTATAGAACCCAGAAATTATAATCGGCATTTTTAAAGTAATTTGCTTCTGAATACTTTTTGGCAGAACATTTTTCTTCTTTACTGACCTGTTTGCAAAAGAATTCTGCTTTTTTTGCGCTAGAAAACCGCAAGGTGAATGTTTGCTCGCATTCCAGCAGCTTTACGAGTCTGGAGCGAGGCAATAGGACCGGGAAGCGCAGGCTTAGCTTTCTTCCGAACAGAATGGAAAAGGGCGCATGGAAATTTGTGCCAGCTATTAGCTGCATGAGACAGCGTTACCGAAGGACAGATGGGCTGTTCTAGAACCTGCTTTTCTTCATACATAAAATTATCAAAAGGTTTAAGTCTTTGGTAAAGATAAAACATTTCACTAATAGTTCATGAGTCGAAATTGTTTCTAATTTTTTACACTAAAATTGCAGTTGAATCCTAAAATGTTCAGTCGTTGCGGCTCAAAGTATGTGCGTGCTATAATTTTTACATACAAGTCGATTGCTAAAATTGCCGTCGTTGCAGCTAAGCCTTCCGAGCGTAGCCTTAATGTGTAAAATTTCACCTGAACTCAGTTGTAGGACATTTCATAGATATATTTGATCGCTCGAGTACACCTGAAGCAATAGTGTTCAGTTCTTGGGTTAACTTTGTCAACCCAAGGGAGATATAATTTATACCTCCCATGCATAAAACTGTCCAGCTTGGGGGGCACGTGCCCAAAGTTGGTGCCCACTGACTCGATCCTCTGACGTGAGGGTAGCTCCCTGAACTCCCCCTCGCCGTGTTGCTGGAGAGCCTTCAGCTCCCTCTCTGGGGACATTACGTGTTTTGGGCCCTCGTTTTGTCACTGGTATTTCGTTTTCTCTCGGGATTTTCATTGAAAGCGTCTCGCCCTCCCCGCTTTTGTTCTCTTCTTTCATGGTTTTGTGCGCTTCCCTCGTGCAGTTATACTGGAGCTTTCTTCGTGCAGTTACGCTGGAGCTTTCCTCGTGCAGTTACGCTGGAGCT
>VOMN01105751.1:0-12681 GCA_014899125.1 Orchestia grillus | reverse complement strand
CTGACTCTGCGAGTCTCCCGACAATACCAGTCCACCGACTCTGCCAGTCCACCAACTCGCCAGTCCACCTACTCTGCCAGTCCTCCGACTCTTTTTCCAAAATCGTCATTAAAATTAAAGTGAGTCTGTACGACTAATCGAAGTGGTATAACAAATGGGCAGCGTTTTGACTAATTCTGGCTGGTGTCCCTAAGGCTGGTGTCCCTAAGGCTGGTGTCCCTAAGGCTGGTGTCACTAAGGCTGGTGTCCCTANCTAAGGCTGGTGTCACTTAGGCTGGTGTCAGTAAGGCTGGTGTCACTAAGGCTGGTGTCACTTAGGCTGGTGTCACTAAGGCTGGTGTCACTAAGGCTGATGTAACTAAGGCTGGTGTCAGTAAGGCTGGTGTCATTAAGGCTGGTGTAACTAAGGCTGATGTAACTAAGGCTGGTGTGACTCAGGATTGAGTTACTAAGGCTAACGTAACTAATCCTAGGGTAACTAAAGCTAGATCACTAAAGCTAGTGTAGCTAGGGCTGGTGTGGACAAGTGTACAGTGGCTAAAGCTAGTTTAACTAAACCAAACGGAAAGTAACAGCTCCCATCCTTGTCTGGAGCTCTCCTTCGTCACAAGGAAGAAGA
Source organism: Orchestia grillus (assembly GCA_014899125.1). Lineage (NCBI taxonomy): Eukaryota > Metazoa > Arthropoda > Malacostraca > Amphipoda > Talitridae > Orchestia > Orchestia grillus. The sequence continues at coordinate 12,062 of VOMN01105751.1, read as the reverse complement.
ACGTTGATCTCGCTGCTAATTAGAAATTCTCGCCCCACATGACTGACTCTGAACTCCGCACACGGGGTCCCGAGGCCCCCGTGTGCGTTATTGCTCGCCGTATGAATTATTGTGGCTCACTAAAGTGGACCCATTCCGGAGGCTCGTAAAAGAAACATAAAAATCTCATAAAAGTGGGTCAATTTTTCCCGGTGATGTTTCTTTGTGCCTTTCAACAACAAATTCTGAGTTTGAGTTTCCGCTGAAAGAAAATAATCGAAGTGTATCTCAAACCATTCGTCTCTGCAAAATCAAGGATGATGAAACATATATTTTTCTAGCAATACAAATTTGGTTCAGGAAAATTGGTAGGCCTGGTTGCTCAGCTCAAAAATTCTACAAGGTTCAGGCGCGGTTTTCTTCTATCTTGTAGAATGAAATTATCTTGATTTATTAATATCATGAATGTTTTTAGTTTCACGATAATTGCATTATAATTTATGGCAAGTTTATAGCTCATGGAGTTTAATTCATTAACAGATACTTTGTCTCGTCCTCGTTCTTTATTTTTCACAATATTTTTTAGGAAATATTTCCCCATGAATATCCATTCGCTTCTAAATGCAAATATCTTTGTCAGGCTAACGTTTTTATTCATCTCACTGTATAGTATTAGCCCAGTGTTGCTGGCTTGGTTGGTTGGTCCTTCCATCATTCAGTCTCTCTGTCACGCTCTTAAAGATTTAGGCTGGTCCGAGAATATAGGCATATTCTCTGAGTTGATATGCGTGCGCAGGCTTACAACCATAAATGCATATTGTAATCGGAACAAATTGTTAAGCCGGAGATGAATATTATTTATAATCTCACGCACAAATTAAATCTCGCTATACAATCTCAGGTACGCAAGTTCATTCAGGAAAATTGATATCAAAGTTTGTTGCAACTTCTAAGGCAACCAAAAGTACGTTTCTCCCACACACGGGCTCACCACATTTTTCCACAATGATGATTAACATCCAATAAGAGTGCAAATATTCATGCGCTTATTCTCCAGCCGTTGACTTCGGGTTCAAAATCTTCAAATTAGCACTTATATCTTCGAATGAAGAATAAATCCCTATAAATTTCGTCAGAAAAGTCGTTGACTGCCATATTAATCCCCTCGCCGAGCCTAGTCAGCCTACTTGAGGATTCACTTATTCGCCTCATTGACTTGCATTATTCGAAATGGCTTCAATTTTCCGGTAATTTTTTGCTGTCGCTTTGTGCCGTGGAGGAAATCTTCAAGTGCGGATCCACATCCCTCTTCGCTTTTGAAATGCAAATTCGATAAGGCATGTGTATTATCGATTCTTTTTCGAGGGTTAATTAGTTGCCACGACGGCGAAGAGTGGTCAGTGCTTTGTCGGCAATCCAGGAGTCAATTGAGTGCATCGCTGTCCCAAATGTATGGTGAGAAGCGTTGAAATTATGACAAAAGTCGTCTCGAGCTCAAAAGTAAGAGAGCGCCTTCAGTATTTTAAATGAATGGGATGTTTTGTTCTATAAAAACGAAGTTTGTTCAATTCTTTTCAAAATTGGAAAATATAGTTTTTAAGGGAGAAGACAATTGATTTTCCTTGTTAGCAAGCTACAAAAATTAGATAATTTTCCTCATGAAAGAGTGACTCTATTTTAAGCACACTAAAGGCAATAATTGTTTTTTAACATTAATACGGCTCCAATATCAAGCAAGCAAAGAAATATTTTAATTCTTTTCTAATAAAATTTATCAATATGGTTCTCAGGAATGCTGATCATAATCAATATTGTTGTTAGGAGTGCTTTCGCCCCAATCAAGCATTCCTTAATACTTCTAAAATTATGCTAACATATTTTGAAATTTTCAAAATGAATTGTCCCATCCTTCTAAATATCAGACAGTGCTTCTTTGCATATGGGCTTAAAAACTAGGAGATTTCTTTATTTCTGAGCATTAAAAGATTCATTGTGCGAGTCGAGGGAAATGGAAATATTCTTAGAATCCAACATGCCTCACAAACACAATCCAATCCAATTTGTACCTTAGAGAGAGAATTTCAGTATTTCATCAACGCATTTTGATTCGTATTCCGTTCTGCACATGTTATAGAAGTATTCAACTCACACCATTCACTAATATACAAGTTTTCCAAAATAAGGTATTTAATCATCATTCTAACTAGAAAACTAACACGAGCTGCAAGCACCGTCACATAGAATTTGCCAGTCGTTTTCAGTAGAAAATGCGCGTCGCGTTTGCTTGTGTGTGGTTGACGAAAACGAAGGGCAATAATTTCCATATCCATGTCCGTAAAAACACTTCTAGGAATCTTGAAATTTTCCCCCAGGGTGAAATTGAGTCTAAAGGAAGAATTGCAGCATTGACCAAAAGCACATTTTGAAAGGGGACAACAGACTTATTTTGTCTATCATATTTAGACACCCATAAAGCATTTTCTTTATTGAACGAAATGCTGTTGTCCTTTAAGATAGTTTTCAGTTTGTCGAAAAATCTTATCCAAATTTCATAGGAGCTTTCCGTTATGAAAAAGAATCACCACTGCGATATAGTGAGTGATAAGATTCTTAGTTGTATCGTTATCAAGATATAGTTTTTGAATTCAGAGTAGAACCTTAATTCTTTTACAGGCTTTCATTGAACATGATGTCCAGCTCATGAACGAACTTTGAACGGATAGTTTCGAACAATAGCGTCAAAGGAGTCTTGAGTGAATTCAGGATATTACTCGATTCAACGACTCGCTTGCTTGTTTTTACTGAGAAATTACTCTGCTTTGTGCAGTGTGAAGGTCTCGCTTTGTTGTGTTTTAACTCTTCCAGAGCAGACGTTTGTTAAACCTGGAGCAGATCCTCTTCCGGAAACTTTAAATCTCACTTGGTGTTATCATGAAGAGCTGTATTCTCAAAGATTTTCTCCACTGGCGATGCTTATCTTGTACCTCACTGGTTCTTACTTGTACCAAACTGAAACGGTGTGGCTAATTTACTTTGCCATGGTTCCATTTGCCCTAGAAGCCTTGTAGCTTATTTTGGCCCACATGTGATATATATCCTGATCCCGGTTCTTCGTCATTCCTCATTTCATTGTAAACCTGTATCTGACGTCAATTACTAGAGGTAAATAAATATTTCAAGCGTTTCACAATGTTTGAAATGAACAATATAAAATAAAGGTATTTTTCATGACATATTCCTCATTTTAGGTAACTACAAACTCTTTTAACGGGCCGTGCTCGTCTTCTGCATCACACTTGTTGAAATGCTCAGTGTTTGCAGGAACAGCCTTCATCATCGATTAAATGTTTGACTAAATTATATTTCGTTTATTCCTCACAAACGATTTGACATGAAAAATACAATTTTTAGTATCCATCAAAGGTGCGAAATCGTTTTTGTTCACTTCGTTGTTTTAAATTGTCTTGTATTGTTTGCGATAGTTGAGCTCTAATCTGCACAAATTAAACATCAGTGCTTAAAATACACTCATTTAAGGTCATTTCCAGGGTTAATTAATTTTAAGAGGTTACGTAATTATTCAGGCGCTCTGAGAGCTGAGGAATTTTGTGTAGGAATTATTCCAAAATATTTCGTCAAGGCCATTGAAAGATGTAATGCAGGACTAATATATATAGTGAACTATTTTCAAGATGAAATTTAAAAAATTGTTTACTCATGATTTATCTTAAAATGCTCTTCTCTGCATGCATTAACCGTTAGTCTAATTACTCATCGCTAAATTATTTCTCGTTTAAATATTCACCAATGTCTTCCTATTGAGCACGTCCCAATTCTTAAGGGAGACTAAGAAAATACAAATTACATGCGTTCAAATTCATTGCTAACTTAATTTAATTGACATGAATAATGAAAGTTTCAGAATTTGGCTATAGAGGCATCATTTGAGACGATTTGGTCTCGCAATAACGGTATCAGCTCGGCCGGTTTTAGCCGCTTAAGATTCCTAATCAGTGTGGGCCGGCAGAGGGCAGAGCTTCGATGGGGTTTCCTGGCGTTTTGGGGCAGTTTGATAGGGGAAAATGCTCACCGAGAAGAACCCTCGTAAGTGGCTTGCGATCATGTGATTAGAGCGGAATGATTATGCGATTACACCGAAATGATTATGCGATCAGAGCAAAATGATTATGCGATTACAGCAAAATGATCCTTGATCGAGAGGGCGCATCAGAGCCTGGGATATGGGGAGCGCCAAAGGACGATCCCTGCCGTATTTACAAGCTTAAATTTTCCCCGAATGTAGAAGAAAAATTACCCTGGTGAACGTAATGGAGGAACTTTTGTACGTTCTTCCCGATCAGTTGAACTGCCTTGGAAATTTTTGTGATAAGAACTCAAAGCTCACGAAGATCCGCGGGATGAATCAATCTATTAAGTTTGGAAATTTCTTGGACAACTTCATGAATTTGATCAGATTTGAGCAATAGAAGCGATTTGCAATGCAAATAAAAGCACTAGACACGACGTTCTCGCGCGTCAAGCTGTATGGGCCATTATTCTGGATAAAGAGCCTTGATGAAAAAAGATATTGTCCTTCCATCAGTTTGAAGAGCCGTTTTGGTCGCAACGAGATCACAGAAAAATTATCATTTGTATTCTTTAATTGTTTTCTTTGTTTTAATTACCTTTAAATTTGCTTGGCCATCTCTGATATTTTACGTTATTTCGTTTTTCTTCATGCAGATCCTTTTTGATGAAACTGAGGTTAAATTGCCTTTTACATTCATATACTCTTGAGCATGAAGCTTACACGTCTTTGAAGCCAATGATATTTCGAAACTTCGGTAAATGTAATGTGTACTTCACTTTATTTGATCGCGTCCAAAGTTATTGTGTATTTCACTTCATTTGATACACATACCAAGTAAGTTTTCAATGGCGTTCCCCACAGCAGACTCATCCACTAGGCAGTCATGTACGCTCACTAAGTAAGTTTTCAATGGCGTCGTCGTTTGGATATCTTTCAACTTTCGACTTTTTTTTCTACCTCAAAATTGTGACTTCGACGTTGCTGAGCGATGCTAACCTTTGGTGGTTAATGCATTACTGCCATCGAAGTAACGCTCCTAAATTTAATAAGTTGAAACAATTTGAAACAATTTAAAATAATTTATTACCACAAGGGCTGCATCATTTAAAGATATTACATACATGGATTTTTCATCCCATTTAAATGGACAGCTTTTTTTATACATAGCTACTTGTGGGCCCGAATAAGTTCTATGACTTCTAGGGCATCCTACGTCCTAGTTAGTTTCGGCATGTTTCATTTGAAAATATATCCCACGATGGTAAGTTATGGGTGGTTCCTATCTAATTTTCATTAGCTAAAACTTCAAATTTTTCTAATTGTAGTTTTTGTTCCATTGCGTGTCGTTATTACTCACGCTCCTCATGATCAAAATGTACGTCATTTCGGCACTTTTTCGCTCCTTGTAAAGTGTCATTTTCAGCTCATTTTTGGGGGATTCAAATGCAAAAGCCGAGCAATAAGTTGCGCAATTGTTAGCTCCATACAACACCACCTCGTCCACTAACTCATTCAGAAAGTAATCAGTAAATGGCCAGAGATCGGTGCCACCCAGGATCATGCAAATGAGCCAAACCGTATTATTCCCGTGCCGAGTCCACAGGATTAACTGGTTGGACTTGAAATTTCTTGCTCATTACCTAAAAATGCTGCACGTAATTCTGATTTACGCAGCAATAGCTAACCGACCCAGGAGCGAGATGGTTTCCTAATCACAGAATTGGCGCTCGCTACGGGATATTCGCGCGAATTGTTCGTTACGCTAGAAAGTACTTTCCAAACTATGCTTGAGCAATTTCTCTTTAATGGAAGCAGGCTAATGGTAATTTGGTCGGTTTTCAATTTTCAATTCTTATTAAAAACACTATAGTAAATCATTTTAATTAACAAGCTAAATTCAAGAACATCGACTTTCCAGGAAATTAAGTTATCATTTCATCAACATCACGGCGAACTACTGTTAGTGCTGCATATTTTTCCATCAACGCTGCCTTGTCAAAATGATGAAAGAATTCAAATTCAGCGAAAATGTTAATCAGTTTACTATAAAAATCCCAATTCCGTAGCATCAATTCGTAGCAGAGTCAAATCGTTTATATCACCTGGAAACAAAAAAGTGAATACTTTTATTTCGTGACCAAAATATAGACGCAGCCCCGCAAGCACGAGCTCTAAGATACGCTCGTACTTCATATGGGTCGAGCTCGTGACGGGCGCATCCGCGAGTATCATATCATAAAACGATTTGGAAAAGATAAAATTCGAATATTTCGGTTTGAAATTATTTTCCGCATGGTATTTGCTGCTTCATTTGAGGGTCGTATTGGCTGCTTCATTTGAGGGTCGCATTGGCTGCTTCATTTGAGGGTCGTATTGGATGCCTCATTTGAGGGTCGCATTGGCTGCTTCATTTGAGGGTAGTTGAGACCTCGTCAGCCGAAGGATCAATTAATCGCTTTGGCAACTCAATGGGCTTTGAGACGAGGCTGAGCAGCATTGAATTCACTGCCAATTCGCAATTTGAATGTGTCTAGTACATGAGTCCTTATCACGGTTGCTGCATCAGTCAATACTCACGTGTGCAGATATGATCAGCAAACGTGTGGTTGTGAAGTGTCTCTCATTTGATACATGAGGGATTCTCTTCAACGAATCTGTTACTGCTGATCACATCGAGCTCGTACTTTGCAGCTGATCGGTAGCTCTTTTAGGAAGTTGTATAAAGATATCAGTACTCCGAATGGCTTCTTCACTTCTTTGATAAATATTTCCGAAGAGCTAATGCTTTAAGAATACTCCGTTCCACCTGCAGTCTCAAAATATAGGAGAGATTATTAAAAAATTATCTTTCATTTTCACGTCATATGTGACTGAAAGAGGCGAGAGGGAGCAAATTTGATGAGTCGTTAATAGACAATGAAGTGCTTCGCGCTTGGGCCCGTGAACATTCTCATTAATTCATCGGGAAAGCTTAAAAGTTCTGAAAAGTAACTTCACCGCTCAATTTTTGAAATCGTTGGAAAAGAAACTAAATTGACCAGAAGTAGAACTTTGCTACCGTGGTTAATTCGTTGGAAAGATGAGCTAGTCGTGATATATATCTGTGCGCGCAGCGTAGACAACGTTAGACGAAGAAAAATATCCAACGCAAGACCAGCACGTTTCAGGAGTGGGTGGTGAAAGAAAATAGAAACTTCAACAAAGCAGCACCGAGGAGAGAGCCCTCGTGAAATCACGTCAGTTTCTAGCATTCAGTGCTTGTGTCTCAGCTGACGAAATTAACCCTCGGCTCATGAAGGTTTTCATTTGCGTCGTTAATTGGGACCGTCATTTTTTAAAATTGTATTTTTAGTTTCAGCTACACACACCACGCGAAATTTCAACTCGTGCTCCGCCCTTCTCGTCAACGTAAGCAAGTCATTTGTTGCTCAAGCGATCGGGGTCTGCAAACAGCGCGATGTGTTAGCTTAAGATACAGAATTATTTATGCTGATGTTATTCGTCATTTCGTCATTCATTGGGAGCAGTGTCCATACCGATAATTTTTTCCTTTTCGAGTCAAAGTTACTTTATTTCAGAGAGAGCAAAGGTCCCATTTCTCACAGGATACGGCAAAAATAACACATATTTGTGACAAGTGTTGTTTATGAAATATTAAGTGGCTGTAAAAAATGAATTTTATTGAGCGTATGTTCAAAGTTTCAATATATGCTCAATAAAATTCAATGGCTAAGAGATCATTCAAGTCGACAGATATTGAACAGGAAAATGTACTTAGCATGTGAGTATGCAGAACAAATGAGTGTGCGCAACGGGCAATGATATAACTTAAATTTTCGAGCAGATGTTGAGAACACACAATATCTACTCCTGGTATCTGTGCCATAACACTATGCCTCAGATTTTGTGAAGATTACTTAGACTCTGCTTAGAACTAGCAGTTATGTTTAGTCAGATTTATATGGAGCGGTGATCTAAAATTTTCATTTATTTATTAGGAAAGTATTTTAAGCTCCGTTTGGAGTCTTTTTATTGCCAGAGCAATCCGACTTCAAATTTGATTTTGATCTGATTTATGATAAATTTACTACAATGTATATGATATTCCTGAAACGAAATAAAACAGAAAATCAGAAGTAACACTTCTAAGACTGGTTACAATACGAAACCAAAAACACTCCCTAGCAACAACTACCAATAAAAACATTAAAACATTAAAAACATTATTCGAAGTGTATTCCTGGTGCTCAACCCTAACAACAAAAGATAATTCTCTTAATCACACACTCACTCTACAATACGAAACCAAAAACATTCCCTAGCAACAACTACCAATAAAAACATAAATCTCAGCCCTAACAACAACAAAATATTCACTTAATCACACACACACACACAACACACACACTGCATGCGCCGTACAAACACGCCCACGTGACATCAGAGTTAGGCTCCATGATTGCGCCAGAATCAATGCAGCTCGTAGCGTTGTCGTCGTGCAACACTCTGCGCTCGAACTGCGCTCCTCGTTCATCGCTAACGAGGTGAAACGATGTACACTCGCCCGGGCCATATGGTACCGTGCTCGAGTGCTGCGTATATCAGTGCTGCTATAATGAGCTTCTTCCGTACAACAGCAGACATAATATCTCATGCTTATAAATTACGAGCCCTCGAGTATAAGGTGTTGGGACGACCGACTAGGTAGTGCCGCTCCAGATGAATGTTAAGCTGTGTGGGGCCAGAAAGCATTGTGTCGTAAACATCCGCTTCAAGAGCAATGCGCTCGAGCCTGCGGGTACAACAATGGTTGTCTCATGCGCTGGGTTACAAGGACCGTGCTTAACAGCTCGTGCTAGAAAAAATAAACAGTCACCCTACTTAGAAAGTTAGATATCTGCTTTGTGAAGTTTTTGTGAAAAAATGAGGCTATAAGAATTTCGATTATAACCAAATAGTGACAAGAATTAACCAGGTTTTTATATAACGAGGCTACTGGGTTATGGCTCCTTATGGTCATATTTTCTTTCGGTTGTAAATGATTGTTTATTACTCATGCAATTATTATCCACGTTGCATCTTCTATTGGTTATTCTTTCCTCGGGTAGTGTGTCCTCTTTGGGCTGAGTTTTCTATGCGCAATATCTTCGTTATAAAAAAATAAATATATAAAAAGTTATCTACACACGACACAACCCTACGTGTTTGGAGATCCCTGAAGATTAGCGGCCGGCATTCAATTCAATGAATTGAAAAGGCATTAATTATTTTATATGAACATTTAAGAGAGACCGAGTCTAGCTAGGAAGAAACACATCGCGTATGATGGCCGAGACGCAGAAGGCAGGGAAATTGAGTCCCGTTCACCACGGCATTGTGAAAAGAATTCACGCTAAGATGATAAAATAGTCGATGAACATTTAAACCTTGATTTTAACAGGTCGAATGCTTCCGATGCGCAACAAACAGCATGTGAGATGCATCATCGTCAGCTCAAGGCCTGAGCTGAAATGGGATTCCATGTAAGCTCGCTCTTCATAAAATTGACGATCGTTGAACAAAAAAAGAAGAAAAGCGGAAGGTAAACCGATCTGTAAGGAGCTCAGGGTTGAGAGGCTGCTGATAGTTTTTGAGGTAAAAGGAGCTCATTGAAGCTCGTGAATTCCGTATTCTACTCATACATAGTGAACGTCATGCGGACAGTTTTTATTCCATTATTACCTTTATAATAATTAATGCAGTGTGCTCATTATTAGGGACTTAATAGAAATTGAATTTGCGTACAATATGTACGAAGTGTATTCCTGGTGCACAAAAACAGGCTGTGAAATTTTTGAGATCTTGGGTTCGTGTGGACTCTTTTGGAGTTACGACTTGCACGTGCAACTTGGAGTTACGACTTGCACGTGCTATTTGGAGTTACGACTTGCACGTGCAACTTGGAGTTACGGCTTGCACGTGCGACTTGGAGTTACGGCTTGCACGTGCGACTTGGAGCTTAGATTTATAACATATGTTGCACGTACAGTTTATAATTTAGCCAGCGCTCAACTAATTGGGCATACAATTCTTGTACAACTTGGACGTACAGCTTGCAACTGGGACTTGAGAATTACCGTTTTGACTTCAAATTTACAACTTGGACTTACATCAACGGGACTTTTAATTTATAACATGGACTTACAATTGGACATTGGACTGACGTCGAGTGAGACTTACAACTTATAACTTAGACTGACAACGAATGAGACTTACAACTTATACCCAACAACAAATTCGACTTACAATTCATACGCGGTGCAAAGATTCCCAATTTGTGAAGATTAAAACAGCTCTGTGAGAGCTAGGCTGGTCAGGGTACTCAACTTTTCTGGTACTGATTGGCTTAACTTGGCTGGTACTGATTGACTTGACTTGGCTGGTACTAATTGACTTAACTTGGCTGGTACTGATTGACTTGACTTGGCTGATACCGATTGACTTCACTTGGGTGGTACTGATTGACTTGACTTGGCTGGTACTGATTGACTTGACTTGGCTGGTACTGTTGACTTGACTTGGCTGGTACTGATTGACTTGACTTGGCTGGTACTGATTGAATTGTCGTGGTTGGTACTGACTGTCTTGATTTGGCTGGTACTGATTGAATTGTCGTGGCTGGCATTGATAGATAACTTGACTGGTAGAGATTGCAAAAAATAAACTCTTGCAAAAACTTTGAAATTTTGTAGATCACACCAATTTCTAGTTAATTTTAGAAGACTCTATTTCCTAAAGGTACGGGAAAAATTACAAATATGTTCAGACTGAGTATGCATTCTCACCCTGTTCGACTGGAAATGCACACCTGATGGTTGTGAATGTTGTTGGTCGGAACAATGATCAGATATATGTTCTGTATTCAGATAAATGTTCAGACAAATGTTCCGTAAATTACAAATATGTTCAGACTGAGTATGCATTCTTGCCTTGTTCCACTGAAAATGCACACCTGATGGTTGTCATTGTTGTTTATCGGAACACTGATCAGATGATTGTTCTGTGCTGCTCGTCAGAACACGCCTGGGTCAGTTCTGCCTGCGCAGTCTCACTCGCCAGTTTTGCTGTCGTAGCCACCGAACCTCCTGGTACGCTGCACTGTCATCACGTGTGTTGGACGTTTTATTTTCTCGCATCTTCATATGGAGTTGCTGCGCGGCCAAACGAACGCTGCCTAATAATTTATTATAAGTATATGGGAATCAGTTTTCAGATTATACCATGGAATTCATGCCACACTACTAAGCCTATAAGAAAAACGTATAACAATGCAAAAAATTGAGGACCTTCATTCGTATGGCTGCTCAAACAGTTTAAAATATCAAGTCCTACTTCATCACTTACGCTCGCAATATTTTAAGACATAATCAATGACCATTGCAGGATATTACAATGTTACAATAAGCCTTTGTGAGAGCAATGTAGTCAAACTACACCAAGTCAGAAATGGCTGTGATAAAATACCAGAAGAGAAAACAAAGTCCCAGCGGAAATAGCAAAGTCCCAACAGAAAGAAGAAAGTCCTACGGTAAAGAAGAAGTCCCAGCGGAAAGAAAAAGTCCCAGCAGAAATTAAAATCCCAGCGGAAATACAAAATTCTAGCGGAAAGAGAAAAAATCCTAGCGGAAAGAAGAAAGTCTCAGAGGAAAGAAAACAGTCCCAATGGAAAGAACAAAGAATCAGCAGGAAAAAAGTCCCATCAGAAAACACAAAAAAGTCCCAACTGAAATACAAGGTCGTAGCAGACAAAAAAAGGCTCGTGTGCAGTATAACAAAGTTACAGTGAAACAGAACAGTCGGACGAGTCATGACAGAATCACACGAGCTGTTGCTAAGTCGCAACGCTTTACAACTGCCCTGCCCCAGCGGAGCTGCCACAGGTCCAAGAGAGCTGCCACAGGTCCAACGGCTGCCACAGGTCCAAGAGAGCTGCCACAGGTCCAACGGAGCTGCC
>VOMN01105749.1:0-12312 GCA_014899125.1 Orchestia grillus | reverse complement strand
CCTAAATGTGCTGCTGGGAGAGCCTAAATGTGCTGCTGGGAACGCCTAAATGTGCTGCTGGGAGAGCCTAAATGTGCTGCTGGGAGAGCCTAAGTTTATAACCAGGAGATCCCGAATGTAAGGTTGGAGATACTTCGACTGGCACTGAGATGCGGCTAGGGGGTTAGCTCAACTCACTTCTAAATATTTTTACCTCAGACTCTTAATAAACTTTTGCTCGTTCAAAAATATTCGACAGATTTTTGTTAGCTACTGCTTGGTCGCAATCGAGTTATTATTCGTTTAAATTAGCGCAGTTTGGTAATTCAATTTTACGAGTATTGTGAAAGCCAGAATTAAACGACAGATGCTAATCCCACTCTTTCACAAAAGCCAAAATTGAGTGGTTCCTAAGATGCATTTGTGTCATTTTCTAGAATAATTATTGAAACTTACAGAACGAAGCCTGAGAGCTACACCCCCGCGATAGCTTAGACGTCCCTCAACCAGCACCAGGCACACTCCTCTCTAAGCTACCCGCTCTTCGTACACCGGGCTGAAGATTCCGAAGAGATCGAGTTGGTCTGACCGTAATAAGCAGTTCTCGAAGAGCAAAGTTGTCGAACGATAACATTCCCACAGCAGAGAGCAGGTCTCCTCGACTCTGGTGGGCTGTCGTGATGGTGGCAGCGGACGAGAGCTCTGGTGTGTTGCAGAGGCAAAATGTTCTGATGCCAGCAGCGTCTCCCCCGTTGCTGGGACACTGACATCTGGTATGCAACCTTCACACGAACGAGTATTTAGTTGACCGAGGGAGTTGAACGGAGAAAGAAAACGCCTGGAAACCTAAAGGTTCATGGAGATATGATCAATTGAGGCCTAGTGTCCAGAGATAATATCCAGCAAGGCCCGCAGTTGATGTCCTCACATCCGACTCACACAGAGATGATTTTTTGCGGGTCTCCAGTGCGTTCGAGTAGGACAATTACGGCGGTACAGAGAACCCGCAGAAGCAGCAAATTTTGGGAACCGCCCCAGGGACTCCGCCAAGTGCTCCCTCCGACGAACGGTCTCCGATTTTCCCGCGACCTGCGGTGATCTCGGCCATTTGTCGCCCTCGAGATGCGAACTGCTGTGATCTCTTGCGCTGGCGTCGCTCAGGTGGCAGAGCACCTAGCTTCTCCCACAAGTCGATCTGCCCCAAACTCCTTTCCGGTGCTCCTATCGTCGCTATCATTATTGCGCCTTGCGTTGCGTCGCCCCGGTATTGTTTCACACCTTCGAGGAGACATCATTTTCAGGAGCTGACTTTGTTATTGGATGTTTTCTTAAAGTAGTTTGACCTATACCTAAAACATTGAGTTAAAGAAGGTAAAATTTCGAGTTCACGATAATTACAACTGAAGCCAAAAATCGGGAAAAAAACATTCAACTATGCATCAAATTTAAATGCTTGTAAAATTTCAATTGTGGTACCTACAGGTATCACATCTCTGTAAAGGGTTGAAGTACGGTATGCCGATGCTACATACTGTGTCTCGAATGTGCTCTTCAGTACTGCTTTTTGAGTCGCGCCAATTGATAAATGTTGCTCAGCCTTTTCCAGCGCCGCAGAGCGATACCCTCCTGCACCGCTCTCATAACTCATGGTGCCCGGTACCGCCGCGAGCAGGTGTACCGACAGTGCACCAGCTAATTGCAGTCATCCCCACAATCGAGAAAACTAATAATGCCGCAAAAACCAGAAAGCGTTCCCACAGCTGGAGCAGAAGGAGAGCAAGCATCTCGAATCGCAGAGCCAACCTTTAACACATCCGCTCTTGAAAACTCATCTCGGGGGAAATTCGCACGACTCGCAGCAGCAGAATGGTTTTGCCAATTTGGTGCGTATTGATACTTCATTTTAGAAATTCGAAGTGCGCTGTTTTGGCTAATATACGTAGAGTTTTTCATCCGAATTCGATGTTTTTTGTGGCAACATTGAAGATTTAATTTTTGCCCTGTCTTCATGATTCACCGAGGCTAGCAGTTGCTCATATCTTAGTGAGATAAGTTCATAACATCGTATCAAGGAAATATGGGCAAGCAAGCCTCAAGGTCTGCAAGATCTACGGCTTAGGATCTAGAGAGACGCGCTATCAGGGTTTCTGTGCTTTAGATTGAAGTCCCATTCCAAAACATTGCAGAGAATGAATATAGGCTGAGCCCTGGGAAGAGGTCATCTTTGAAAAAATCTGTCTTTCCAACAAGGACACCTTTGCGCTCATGATGGAGTTTATCCCGAGCACAGAAATGATCACTGACGGAATTAAAAATATCCTACTATAAAAACGTGAAAAGACTCTCGAGTCACGGACCATTAAAGCATTTGGGATCAATTAGGAATCATAGCTACCAGTAATTGAGAACTAATAATTTGTCTACTTGCTCATGCGAACCATAAACGTGCTGGCAGAACTAACCCCACCCATACATACTCGCACGTACTAATCATCTACGTACCTGCACATATAAATAATTACGTACATAAACAAAAGTATCAACGCGATGGCTGTTCCCATACCTGAGTTTGGACATTAGTTAGCCACTAGTTGTACGTTGAGCAGCGCTAGTCCCGCTAGTGGCTCGGGCATGAGCTCTCTGGAGTGGGCAGTTCCCTGACACGAAATTGCACAAGATTTCTTCGTGGCACAATATTCCCAGTTCACGTCTTACAAAGCGCCTGACTCTGAGAGATCCGCGAGGGAGTGTGAACAGAAGGGTTGGATCTAGGAATGAAGGGTTGGAACTAGGAATGAAGGGCTGAAACCAGAAGTGAAGGGCTGAAACTAGAAATGAAGGGCTGAAAATAGGACTATATTTGCCAATGGAATAAAGTCTGAGGTGCATGTAAATCAGATGTCCAAAATCTCACAAGACAGGACAGAGGTAAGCTGATTTTTTCCTCATGCTTTCAGGAGTCGAGATCTATAATAATGAAGCGAATTCCACGGTAAGCTCAGAGGGCATCCACGGCGGTAAGCTCAGAGGGCATCCACGGTGGTAAGCTCAGAGGGCATCCACGGCGGTAAGCTCAGAGGGCATCCACGGAATAAACTCGGTATAGGCTCTGAAATTTTCTTTCTCGTGTCTGGTGCCGTCATGGCTGGCCCAATCTTAAAGAAAATTCTGAAGCCATGGAAGCATCCAAAATGCAGATGACGTGAAAAAGTGAAGACCCAAGTGTGGTGGGACAATATGTGACGATATATTTTTTTAATAGAATTTATTGAATTTAAAAGCACCATCCGTCGTTCAATGATCATGGTAGCTCGGCATCACTTCAGATACTTGTTTAGCATTTCAGAATTTATTCTTTTTTTATATTTTAGAATATTTTTATAACACGATGTTTCTCATAGCCTTCTTAATAACTTTCATTATAACATATATTTTTATCGCACATTGCATGAGGTGTGAAGGAACATGTAAAATACGAGGTACAAAGGTATGCATAATGCAGGAGGATAAAAGGGTAAAAAACAGAAAGTAAGAAATATACACAGAGTACCAGCGACGCATGGAGATCAAAATACATGACGTATAGAATTACGCTGAGTACTAGAAGAGGTATGAAGCTTAGTGCAGTAGTCAATAGAATGTGAAATTATATACGTAGTTGAATATATTGTGTTAAGAAAATTCGAATGGGGCATAAATGTGACGGTGGTGTATAACATGGAAGTGCACATTGGTGGAGAGCTGCATGCAAACATTGACGATACCATCGAGTGGACCACAGTTAGATAAAACTAGTTTGCGATGTATGTTGTTCGATTAAATGCCAAATTTGTTGGATACCTGCAAGCAAAAATGTGGACTGCACAGATGGAGTGCGGTCTATAACGAGGGTGGAAGAGTGGAGTGCGCAAGTGGAGAGAGATGCAAGAGCAGCAGGTGGAGCAACAGTCTCCTCCGCCGGCCGTCTGGCGCAGAGCGCCACAGTCGTGACCAGGTCCTAACTACTGCCCGTAAAGCGGTCGTTGAAGCAGCCTCCCTCTCAGGGCTGCTCCATCATCCCGGCCCGCATTTACAGGACCTTCCTCCAATTATTGCAGCTCCTACCCACAAAAACTCAAATGCTCCACCCACAACAAATACTCTTTTGCAGCTGATCAACGAAAATTACTTCTCGAGCCTTTCTTTATCTTTACACGGAACAAAAACCACAAAGAGGAGGAGACTACTAACGTGGTCAATGATAGTGTCGTTTCCAAACTACTTTTGCCAAATTTAATGTGTTGCAACTTGCACTTTTGTTGGCGCTTTGTGCAGCAGCGTGTATACGTACACTTCGATTTGCACTTCTGAAGTGCAATCAGCCTCGATGTACTCAAGAATTAGAGTTATCTAAGAGTGGATTTCGATAAATTTGAAACTGCAAGATCTTTTGGTCATTCCTGAAATTTTCGATCTAACATAAACAATCCACGTTATACGTTTTAGCTGTTAAGCACACCTCGTCAGCTCGAAAACAAGCCTGTGCGGCTTCTCACGCGTCAATTTACCTCTAATTTCTGCTGGAGAAATAAGGGAGGCGCCTCCGCACTCAGAGAACAGTCATGTGCAGTCGCCGCAGTGCTACGACGGCACTCCTCTTTAGAAGACGGCAAAAACTTAATAGCCTTTTCATTGCGAACCTGCATCAGCAGCAGCAGCCAGAGGCCGTCTTTCTCACGATCAAGATGCTTGGCCTTTTGTCCCACAGACGGGCTATCAAGGAAAAATGAATAACTACTTTGATTGCACACCCTCTAGCATGACAATGTTACCTCATGTCTATTCGAGAGAGCAATATGCACGGCTCTTGAATGCTGATGAGCAATTTCCGCATCTGAACTAACCTAACTGGTGTTCGTTACCCTAATATCAAAAAGTGAGATGTCGGTAAGTATAGTTATTATACAAGAATAAAAAAGTGCGAGACGAACGTAAGTAGGGCCGTTACCCCAATGCCAAAGCGGGATAACCATAAGTACGATCATTACGTTCCAATAACAAAAGAGAGATGTACGCCAGCAAAACCTGACTGTGCCTCGCCGGATGCAGCAGACTCTTCTGTGCCAGAAGGCTCCTCGACTTCGCATCTCACGAGGATTCCCACAATTTCTGTTCTAGTTCGCTACTAAAAATCTGCTGTCTTGTGAGCTGCTGCGGGCACTGAATCCTAGCGCAACCCTTCTTCGTCGGGCCAGAACCAAAACATGGATCGACAGGAGGGATCTCAAACGGTTCGCTTGGTATGAGCCCTCGACTCACGTTTTGTGCGGTGGCCCTGGGGCACCGGACGCTACCTCGTCAGACAGCACGATGCAATAGCGGGAACACCGCTAAAATACTCTTCTGTGGTGCTATAAAACACTGCACCTTCTAGGGAAAACATCGCAACAGCAACACCAATTCATCCCCTGAACAATTAATGTAGGAACATCATGTGAAGAAAATCCAGTGTTCATATTAAATGCCAACCTGGTTTCAGGTAAGATTTGGGTCAGTTGGTACGGCGTGAAGCAGGTGAGAAGCATTTATAGTGCTTTTCAAGTGGACACTTGACTTGAATTCTTACTTGATGAACAACAAGAAAGATAAATGAAATTTGTAAAGCGCACTTTTCTTAAAAAATTGAAAGCTTTAAGGCAACGTGATAACAGTTAGTGAGGTGATTGAATTTTTCCACGAAAAACAGGTCAATGATTTCAGGCGAAGTCCTGCTCCCATCTAGACAGCATTGGCCAGAAATCCCGGATCAGGGCACGAATTTTGACCAAAATATGACCCGTCTCAGGGCAGGAAATTGGCAGCAGTAAAGCCATCATTTGAGGTCAGGAAAGATTGATGTTTAACGCAGTTGCGGCAAGCGAAAGCAGTAGAAAACAGGTATCGGCTGGGAAGTGTACAGTGCGCCTCTTAAGAAGCTCCGCAAGGCCTCTAATTAACTGATGATGGCCTCTCGGTCTCAGACGAATTTATACTACAGTGCCCATCTAGAACTGGCTCCTGAGCATATGAGGGCTTCGGCGAGAACCTTCCCAAGCTGCCAGCAGCGATACCGGTATTCTGGTCTCATGAGATCCGTCTTTATGTATATGGAGCTTTTCTTCCATTCTGTACGTCCATGTTCTACGGGAAGCCTGCTCGACGTACGAGCAAATTAATAGCAATCGTCGGTGCACTTTGAAATTAATTTGTATGGGAGACAATTATAAAAAAATTCTTTTGTGTTGGAGGTCATGCGCAGCAAACCCATTTTTTTTAACAGAGCATCCGGTACCGACAGATCCAAAATGTTGCGCGTCTTACCAAACGTGCGAGAAAAAAATAAACGCAAAAAAGCTGAGACGATGAGCTAAGATGTGGTGTCTGTAGTTCTCTTACTTTTTTCGTTCACCTTTGAAATTAAGTTCATCTTGTACGTAATTTTTTATCTTACTCCAATGCGACATTCACATTCGTGCGTGACGAAGTTCTAGAAAATAACTGTCCAGGAATGCCAGGAGCCACTTTTTCAATCGTCACGAATTCAAAATCCTTGTACGTTCGGATATTGCATGCAATTATGTAATTATTCCACGAGACTGGAATTTTAAGTCGTTTTCGAAGGTGTGGCCGGCGGGTGACAGTCAAGATATGAGCAATAGCAGTTTTAAGAGCACGCTAAATTTTTTCGGCAGCTGTGCTTCTCAGATACATTCCATTGTCTGTACTTTGAGGCAGGCGAGTTTTCAAGATCAAAGGCTTCCCTGAATGGCATAACAGTGCATTGAAAATTTGAGTACTCGGAGTTCCGTACTCAATACGGAGTTCATATTGAAAATTTGAGTCTTCGGAGTTCGGTCATCGAGTAGGTCCTGCTCACGAGTCTGCAGGGGAGGTGCGGCGTGGGACTTACGGCATAGCGTGGTGATTTTTCATGTAGTGTATCTTATAACTGGAATAATTATTCTTTTCCTTCGATATTTGAGCTTATCACATAAATTAGTTTCAAATTTTCATCTGATTTCTAGTCGCTGAATGCATGTTTCTCTTTCCTCTAATAATGCTTCTCTGTCGTTTCACTCGTACCTTCTCCTTACAAGGAAGAGTGCTTGTTGGAAGGCATGTTTGTTTCCGCAAGTCCAGCTCCTAAATAATAAAACGTGAGCTTGCATCTCTCTTTTCCCTGTCATTACCGAGTGGGCGATACTGCTAACCGTCAATCAGAGAGCATCATGTTGACTTTACGCGAAAATGATCGTTTTCGAGCCTAATTTGGGCATATTTAGGCTCTATGAGCCGAACTCGAGCAACTAAAGACTCTCACTGCATCGGCCAAGAAATTGAAGGCATCGTGTTGTTTGTCGATCGGCTGTTCTAGTGGACGCAAATGTGAAGTTGAAATAGCCCTTGCGTTGCGACAGCGACGGAAGCGTCGGCCCCGTTTAAGGCGTATTTTGGAAGGCAGTCGAACATAACTCGCTGAGCGCGGTCTTTAGGGCGAGCCCCCAGCCAAAATTAGTGTAGTGCGCTGCAGTGCGGCGACGACACGCAAAAATAAAATGGACTGCTAGGGAGAAAGCCTGGGAGCGAGACGTGTGTGGTCCGAGGCTTGTCTCAAAAATTGCTCAATTAAATGACATGGCCGGGCCTCGTTGCGGTCACCCGAGACAGCGCTATTTTTACCCGCTAAAAATGATACCCAACTACTGACATCCAATGCATCAATTGGAGTCTCACGAGCACGACTAGCAGCCTCGTCTATTGAGCAACACACAGATTTTGTAGGTTTCTATTTACTCCATTATTTCTGCAAACTTGGAATTACTGTATCAGGGGCTCAACAGTGTGTCGGGTTTGCGCTGGAGTTCATGGAACCATGGAGTTCATTCACTCTCGATGCGAGCTCCTCGTGTTCTAGTACATCGTTCCACTGAAGGCGCCACCTCGTTTATTGTGAAATCGAATAATTAATACCACGCGTATATTCTAATGCATCCACTAGTTTACTTTATTCTAACTTGAAAAACCTTACACAGCTCCGATTTTCTTCTAAACGTACGTCAGCACAGCTTCAGGTGTAAACTCACATCAACTTAACACATTTTGCTTCTTGTATTTCTCTCACCTCCACGGACTGGGTGCCTCATAAGAGCTTGTTTTACAGTTACTCGTCACTTAGTGTGCTGTCACTCACTGAGTTCTAGCGCAACAAACTTGCACGCTTTGCAGTTTCAAGGTAACACGTTCCATGCTAGCTCGCCCTGCCGCCTGCATCACGCAAGCGGGTGATGAGAAATGCCACCTCCACGCAGGTTATTCCTGCTTCTCTTTCCGCTCATGACGAAATCGTGTTCTTTGAACTACGCCGAGAGCTAAATTCATCGCGAACAAAATTTGTATTACAGATCCCTCCAGGAGGCACGTGGTGAGATCCTTTCAAAATCGGTTTCAATGCGCAGTGCAATAAATTGTTTTCATTCCAGTTTAATTTTTTTGCAGGGTTCGAGCTCGAATCCCTCAAATACCCACTCCTAGTACTTTGTACCTCAGAGTTAAAATAAAAATTCGTACTAAAATATCCAGCAGATTTCGCAGGTAAACATTAGGGAATAAAGAAACAATCGCAAAAAAAGCCTTCAAGTTTCGGACGTTTCAGAACGTCGAAGCACAAGATAGCATGCAGTGTCAGAAATGAAACATTCATATCTCCAATCAACACCTACAATTCATGATAAATTATTCGATGCTTTCACGCGGTTATTGAATTCCCTCAGATATCGAATCGCGCGCAGGAACCGCTTGTTATTGGAAAAGTCGGAGCTGCAATTACAGCGCTGGGCAGACAGACGTCTAACGAAGCAGCCACACGAGTGGCCCCAGCCCAGGCCGGCATTCATCATGGTGATGGATTAATAATTTGCATTGGACAGCGTCTCGAACAAAGCTGAGTTGCATCGAGGAAGATGTCAAATTAGCGGTTCTGAGGACATACTTCACCCCCACAGAGCCTCCGCCTCGACTCTTCAACAAAGAAATGCGCCAATCTTGCCACTTGATTATACGCCTCTCCGACACCGGGACCTCTGTTTCAGGAACACCTCCGCAAATATGATATATGGACCCATATTTCGCCGTGAATTATCGAAATACGACCGAGATAAACAAGGCGAGAAGGCGAAATACGAGAATATAGGAGCTAATGTTTGTTCTTAGCCGGAAAGATGGGGCAACTGCAGGGTGGACTCGTGTTGATGCTACAAGTTCGAACACTCGGAATAAAGCTATTTTGAGCATACAAAATATCCTGTTGTTTCACTGTTGGAATGAATGATCGCTGTGGCAGGAAACTTTTGCAATAAGTGGAGTATGTGATGACTCTGAATTTTTTAAATCATCTTTCGTAGGGAAATGTAACAACGTTTTTGCTTGTGGCACAAAGTACATTGACAAATCTTAATTGTGTTACACTTAGGCCACGACGTGTTTTACATAAATGACTCGTGAAGTGCTTTCCAGATACCACTAACAGGAATTTTCAAATGCTTAGAAGTTGATCATAGCCCAACATCAACACGCACACAATCATGGCATCGGCTACACGAACTTTTACATCTCTACATTTGCGTGCCCAGGATTTTGACCTGGAAGGTGCAAATGTTACTCAGCAGTTCTAGGAAATGTTGACCGAAAAAACTGGTATTAGCTCTGGACGTGTTTCCATGGCCAATACTTTGTCGTTTTGCTTTACTGGCCAGCCCTCCTCTCGAAGGTAAGTCCAGAATAATTTCCGGTCTACATATAGGGACTTAAGAATCCAGCGTTAAATTTACAACACTATGCTATTTAATCCTCTCGAAGAGCTAATCGATAGGGAAATTCTGTTGAGAGAAGAGAAATTCCTAGCATCTGTCGCTGACCACAGCCAAGCAGTGGAAGCACATGATGCCACAGGTGAGAAGGTCGTGAAGGCAGCGTTCCCTGGCGCGCTCGGGAGAGCATCACAGAGGGGCCTGGGTGTAGCGGACCCACGCTGCAAGAAGGAGGTAAGAGCAGCACATTGAGAGGCCATTAATAGGTCCATCGATCAGAACGCGAGGAGAGTTCATGAGCGTCTCAGGCCGCACAGTAGGGCGAGTGCAGCTCCCGAGAGTCACGACCCAGCCATCGGGAGCCCAGGGCGTGCGGCTCTGGGTAGCCGAAACCGATAACTTGGCTCCTCTGCACCGATACGTGCCTCGACCCGACAGACCAGGCTTCTCGACCTCTGGTGCACGCACTGCCAGTGGTACGCGAGCGTTTTCCAGGTAGTGCGTGTTTTTTTGGGGCTGTTACAATTTTGTGGTGATCATTTGTGTTTTCTGGTGTGTGATTTGAAAGGTATCTCAGCGAATTAGGCTCTGAGGAACCAAGGGGTATGTGGCGGAGTTACAGAACCTCCAAGTGATCCTCGATGACGAATACGTTAGGAAAGACTATTATATAGAGAGAGAAATTCATCACGATTAAAACAGTCCATGCACCATGTACGGGTCGAACTAAAGTATTTGTTAAAATTACATGTTTAAAGCAAGGTCAAGACGCTGAGAACTGATTCAGGTATAGTTGAGGTTCAAATGACACCACAACCTCAAGAGACATGCCGGAACCGGGATCGGCTTTTCAAATTTCAGGAAGAAGAAGCGGCCGCCGGCCAAGAGTTGAAAAAAACATGTCAGAGGTGCAACTAACCCTCAAAAACACAGTTTCTAGAACTGCTAAAGCAACGAGGATTACGCAGTTTTCAACAATGGAAGAGTGCGACATCTGCTTCACCATCTGCTGCTCTCCTCATCTCGGAGCATAGGCTCAAACATTCTCTCTCAATGCTGCGAAAGTTTCCAACATTTGTCTTGAAGCGTGTTTTTCACTTCCAGTCAAGTCAGGAGAGAGAATATGAAGTTCATATCATGCGTCAAAATAATGAAAATTTCACCAAAAAGTAGACTTCTATCTGTTCAGAAGGAAATTCTGCAATTGGTTGTTTAATACAGTCCTCTGCAGTGACACCCAGGTTGCCTTACCTTACTTTATCGTATGTCTGTGACTGAAATATTATTTCAATGCATTCTTAAGCACGCTTAAAAACTGAAGCTCTGCTAAAAATCTTTACCAAGGAAGCTGGATCTGTTTTGGGCTAATCGATTATACAAAAATAAAGTACTATGCTTACATCTCTCCCATGTGGCTCAGAAGAAGTATGCTTCACAGAGACTTAGAAACAGAGAGATTGGTTCTAATATTTTTTTCGGCCTCTTTGATCATTACTCACTATTGACAATGATATGAGTTCATAATTAGATATGATTATTACTACATTACTATCATCAATGCTATTACATTAAAGGTTCTAATTAGCATTTCCCGTCGTCTGTGATACGAAATGTTGGCATCGGAAAAGTTCTTGAGGAACAATAACAGTGTCGATATAAGTGGCAGTCATTTGAATGTTCACACTCACGTTCATATAATTACTGTAAGTACGTGCTCTTTGATATTACCTCGACCTGACACACAGGGCACACATGCACACAGATTACGGATATATAATCTAATTAACTGAGCAAACCATGAATTATCTAGGCACTTCTGCAAGCCGCGAGTTAAACCTAATACTCTAAGCAGGGATCTCATTACGAGTGCATTCTAACGAGGGATACTAGACGTGTAATTTCGTTGACAAATTATTTATTCAATTTATGATATTAACACACCTAAACACACGACGTCCAAATCACCACCCAAGATTCACGTCTTGGAGTGCCAAAATTTCCTTATTCGAGGCAACCGCGGTATGACTGGTAAAATCTCTACGGCGCCCAGAAAACATGTCTCGGACTTATTTGACACGGCTTGAATAGTGCTCAACATTTTTAGCTCCACGTGTTCAAATAAGGAGCTCTTAGGTCAGTAGCACTCGCATACCTCAAACGCCTGGAGCAGGAAAATTTGATCAGAAGTAAAACCGTTTAAAAACCAAGTCCGACGTGTATCAAGGGCCACATTTTTGAAGTTTCAATAATTTTTCAAGGACGAGAGCAATGCTTTTAATGTAGAGGATAATTTTAAGCATCGTTCAGCTAAAAGTGTGAGAGAGTATTGTCCCTACAGTCTGAAATTTAAAGTTTTCGAGTTACGGTAGCGAGTGACCGTAACTGGGATAACCGTAACTGGGGAAGCCGTAACTGGGATAGCCGTAACTGGGGTAGCCGTAACTGTGGTGGCCGTAACTGGGGTGGCCGTAACTTGAGTGGCCGTAACTGGGGTGGCCGTAACTGGGAT
>VOMN01105747.1:0-12523 GCA_014899125.1 Orchestia grillus | reverse complement strand
GAATCTGATAATGCTATCAGCAATGTTTTTACCTATGTCGACGAAAAAATTGTTGAAAAGATTTGCTGCGTTTTTTTGTCCGTTATACGTGACAACATCCTAAGTAATAGCTTCAATTTTGTCGGTCGTATGTTTTTTCGGTCTGTAAATTGAGTTTTCTTGATATTTTTGTAGTTCCTGCACAAGATTCCCTGGGCATGGAAAAAGCAAGTNTCACGCTACCAGTACGCCATGGAGCCCAAGGAGGAAGAAAAGAATCAACTGTAAAGAAGGTATGAAAATGGAACGAGGCAAAGTAGACACGAAAGATAGAAATCCAAAGATAGACCTAGCTAAAGCCGAGGTGAGCTTACGATATCCCCCTTGGTGTGCGAGTCCTCATAGCATGAGATGGAAAAACCTAACCCTTTTGCCTATGAACTATCCTATGCTCCTGAAGGGATAATAAAAATAAAGTTCTCTGTTGATTAATGCTTTCTGTCACCGAGATGGTTTCTCAAAATCAGGCAATCATGGTCAAAAAATTCCTAAATACCGTCTCACTCACCAACAATTAAGTGTACCGTTTACCTAACACTGAATAAACATGAGTAAACAGCTGAACAAGCAATTTATTTGCTGAAATCGTTAACATCTTTCAATGTCAACGAAGTAATGGATCGGCAGTACAAGGTACTGTATATAAAAACTTCGTGAGCACCGTAAAATTAAATCTCCAATCTAAAATACTTCCTTCTACCACCTCAGGCGTAACAGATATTTCTCACGCAATTTCAAATATACGAAGCACTTTTACTAGCAGTATCGTAGCTTTTTTAGGCCCACAAGCAGCGTCTCTAAGTACAATTCTTTAATTACTTGATCACTGTACTCCTGTGCTAAATGTGCATTACTTGGGGAAAAGGAAGAAATGGAAAGAGTTTATTGCAAGAGGCATAGTTGGAATACGTAAAGCACGACATCGGGATTTGAAAGCCTTGTTATTGTGGACAGGGTGAGCGAGCGACGGAAGGAATGTGTGGCTTAAGCTTCCTCTCTCGAAGGAGGTACTCTGCGGCTGCACGAAAATCCGCCTTAAATGTTTCACATGATATTCATGTCGTGGCCAGTGAAGTAACTTCAATCAGCTAAGTCATTTGTACTCTTAAAATATGACAGGTACAACAAATGCACGCTTTCCAGCTATATTACTCAACACGTCAATGATTTTTTTTTCAACCAATGAACCTAAATTCAAGCAGAAGAAGTGGAAAAACGGTTTTAAACACTTGAATAAGATACCGATATTTAGATGCTTTTTAGAGCATCAAGGGTGTATTAGACATGGACTGTTCATTTTGCTGTCACAATACAGGAAAACATCGTTTTCATTGCAAACTCACAATGCCTGAGTTAACATCAAGAGTAGTTGAGATGAATACAGTAGGAAGAGTTGCTCCGCTTTGATGCAGTCATGATAGTTTGAACAACCATATAGTCATGTTTTAGTCATTTTAACCTCAGCTTAGTTCTCGCCGAATGCTAGGTGAAGATAAGAATTAGGCACGAACGACATCGCAAAGCCCTTCGAAATTGCCTAAAAGTCTGTACCTGGATACGTAGACTACACCATGACCGATTATGCGGTCCTCGCTCCTTCATATGCTCGTGAAACTGTTAGCCCAAATCTAACTTAGCTGGAATGTAAACGGGAAGATGAGCGGAATATCTACCAGATAGCTTTCTAAACGACAATAAAAACAAATATTGAAATTGTTATTATTGTATTGAAATAAAATTGAAAAATATTGAAATATTGACGGTTCTCAATGGGACTACGCTCAATTGCACCACAAATTTAGATGCCACGAATTAAAATTCGTGGCATATAAATTCATCATCATTGGAACTGCTGCCTAAACGGACCTATCTAAATTGATCCAATTAGAAGCGTGAGCTGTACATGCTAAATGAAAAAGGTTCCGCTCTAGAAAACATTATGAACTTAAAAAAAATTAATAATTCAATTATAAGATTCACACATTCTGAAACAAAATTTGATTTAAATAAAGCGTTTGTTACAGCTGCGAGACTTGCATTCTGTTAGCTTTCGATAAAGAGATACAGTATTTTCACAATGATAAACGACTTCTACGCTAATTATAAGAAATAACTATTGGAAGTCAAAGGAACATGTGAATCGATTTGAGAGCTTTAATTCTCGCACACATGTATAAGAAGTTGTTAGATTTGATAAATAGTTAGTTTGAAGCTCCCTATCTCCATGCAACGCAATCCAAAGAAAGCAATGGAAAGAGACCATTTAGTATGGACTGTAGAAAACGGGGAATCTATGTAAAGGTGTGTTCCCACACAAGATCCCCTGCGCATAGAAACAGTAAGTTAAGAATGAAGAGGAAGAGAAGACAAAGAAGGGAGCGAAGAAGGTGTGCAAACGGAAACAAGCAAAATGAGCTTGCAATATAGGAGTCCCGAAGGTCTACCCATAACTGAGGTAACCTAACAGTGCCCTATTAGGGTCGCCAGTCCCCATGGCATACAATAGGCAAGCCTAACTTACGTAACCCTTTTGACTATCCTATGCAACCTGAGGTAAACGAACTGTCACCAAATTTCATTCCTCAAGTACAATTTCTATAAACAGCTCATGTTTGGATGAATTCATTTCCCCTTCGCTTCTTTTTATAACCCTGACATTTTTTAAGAAGCCATACAAAAACCGATGTTAAATAAATCATAAACTCTTGGCGACGAGTAAACCATTTCATAAAACAACAGAACGTGAATGAACAGTAATGCATGCGAGATCAAGCCCTCAGCTCGCGTGAAATCAGGAGCCTAACACACCGGCCGACCGAAATGTCGTCTCTCGCACTGCGAGGTCCGACCTCAACTCTACACTCAGTTGAGAGGACGGGGCGGCGAAGGAATTAGACTAGGAGATGGTGATATCTGACCTGCGGCGGCCAAAATTATAGATAGCTGTAGAAAATCATAGATGCTCCGGCAGAGAAGTTAGATTGGGTAACGACCGAATTATTTTTAAATGACGAGACTGCTGCATTTAGTTTTTGCACAAAAAATGAGCTAGTCATATGTTTGTATACAATAAGACTTGGTTTCGAACGAAAAACTAACTACAGTATTATTTATCTTTGCAATACGACAGCATTTTGCTTTTTAGGAGCAGCACAGCCGCCTCGTGAATCGAGACCATATAGTACCACTGGTCTTTACAGGGTTAACTGAGGGTTAATTGATCCAGGACAAGTTCAAGGCTTTACATAAGATGTACCAAGGACTTTACAAAAAAGTATCAAAAATAAGAACATGTGTACATATAAAATAAGGAATAATGATATTTGCAATATGTGCACATGAAAACAAGAGAAACTCAGACTTTTAACCTGGGGCACTCGAAGCAGAGGTTTTTCATGAGAGTTTCTGCCCAGGAAACTACAGACCAAGAGATATACTTCACGCAGACTCAACGGAAACTTAAATGAATTACCTAACATTTGAAACAAACAACATCACAAAAATTAAACCATTAGACTACGAAGTAAATCTCTAGACGCAAGGTCTATGACTGAACGCGAAGATGGAACGCTAACAGTGGAAGAGTATTAAACTTTATGAGGAGCAGAGGAAAGATTACTTACACTCTTTCCTTTACACACGCAAGAAGCACAGCTAGAAACGCATCCGACACAAACATTCTCTGACATTCCGCATGGAGCTGACATTGGATTTTTCCACACCATGTGCTGGTGGTCACTCAACTCGACAGCTGCAGTAAAATTGTCACAGGTGTGCAACGCTAAGGTTAATCTTGAGCAGATTTCTTGGGTGGTATTCAAGCAGTAGTGCTGTTGGTTTCGCCATTTTAATTGTTGTTCAATCACGGTTCTCGCATTTGATGTGATCCACACAGCATTAGTAGTAAATGATCTCACGTGATGCAAAGATTGCCTGCACTAAGAATATACAAGTAATGCCTCCAACAAGCACCACAAAATGAGCTCATTCACATTCAAGATCCCTTCCAGCCCCAGCACTTCGTTAATTGCCATACTGCTCGCATGATTGATGCGATCTGCCGTGTCCTATTTCACTTCGAATAAAGAAACAATCTCTAAGCCAGATTGCGAGACAGAATTAACTGAAAAGAGAGAGCACAGATCGACTAGACACTGCAGCGTGTCAGACTTACAACTTTTCCAGCTCTTTAGGAGAAACAGGGAAAGCACCAGCCTCAAATTTTGAGACTTTATTCCTATCACAAGTTATTTATCCAGCAAAAAATATCAGTTATTTGACGAAAAAATGATTTTTAAATTCCACTTGGTCAAATGGTCTGGTGAATATGACCCATCCGTCCGTTCATCTAGCGTTGAGCAACTACTAGTTCGTATAAGACCAGCCAAATACGCCATATTAAAACCTCGATAGGAACTTTCTTCGATGTTTCTCAAACAGCAAATTTTCAAGCACATTTCAGCCTCTCCCAACCACCCCGACAATGCAACCCACACGACGGCAGAGCACAACGCCCACTCGCCAAAAAGCGACAAAGTATTTGATTTCTGCAAGATAGCAGTTCTAAATTGTCAACACTTAACTTGAAGCAAATGCCACAAAAATATACACAACACTAGAAAAGTCGCGTACTAAAGTGATAGCTTATTTTATATTGCTGCTTTGTATATATTATTTATTCATATGCTATTGATTCCCATGTTATTGATTCCCATGTTATTGATTCCCATGTTATCGATTCCCATGTTATTATTTCCTATGTTATTAATTCCTATGTTATTAATTCCTATTTTATTGATTCCCATGTTATAGATTTGGCCCCAGAGTCTGCTCGGTAATGTCGAATCTAAACTTCCAGAACTTTAGATACCGGAGTGCAAAATTTTCGATTTAGATACCGGACTTTGAGGCCTACGGAAATATGGAACAGAAAAGCAAAGGTACATAGCATTGAGGAAGAGCAAGATCATGATTCGTACACACCGGCCGCAGGAGCAGCAGCAGGAGGAGAACACAACTTATAAATTGATGGAAACGAAATCTCACCTACAACACTTCCCTCACTGGCCATACACTCCATCAAATCTTGTCCATTCTACTCAATCCAACAGGGCTGGTTCACCTCACTCAGTCCATCACGTAGAGCTGCCCTCTTAAGACATTGGAAGCTCACACCCCAACGTGGTAGAAAAAAGGCTTCTTGCCTCTTACATGTACAATACGCACAGAGGAATTTCTCTCTTTACTCCGGGGCGCTGAAGAGCGAAAATTGAACAATGGAGAGACGACAGCCTCTCCCACCAACCCTGGCAATGCGACACACTCAACCGGCGAAGCAGGACGCCGTCTCGCTAAGAAGTGACACGAATTTGATTTTCGAACGATAGCAGT
Source organism: Orchestia grillus (assembly GCA_014899125.1). Lineage (NCBI taxonomy): Eukaryota > Metazoa > Arthropoda > Malacostraca > Amphipoda > Talitridae > Orchestia > Orchestia grillus. The sequence continues at coordinate 7,093 of VOMN01105747.1, read as the reverse complement.
ACTAAATTGTCAAGAGTCAGCTTAAAAAACGCCGTTAACATACAAACGACACCAGAGAAATCGCAGACGAAAAACAGCATACTAGAGTGATAGCTTATTTTATTTCACAGATCTATTAATTCAAGTCTTTCAGTAACAAAGCACGTGATGTGTGGATTAAAAACGAGAATTACGGATACATCTAACATCGACAAATTTGTCAGATGGACCAAGAAGCGTTGCATGTGAGGCAACGGTAAACCCAGAAGTACACTGAAGGACCACAGGTACACTGTTACACCCAAGTGTACCCTGAGGGACGACTGGTACATCGGTGTGCACCGCGCACACACAACGATCTTTGATGTATAGAGGGTCTGAGGCAACTACCTTATTTTCCTAAAGAGATATATTTCCCCGACACAAACACATGATCCCAACACAGAACGTTACCCTTACACACACACATTTCTCCCACATAAATACAATTAACGGTAAAATACGCACGTCTCAAAACTCAGAAGGTACAATTAGATCAGTGTGCCTAGTTTGCTAGCGCCTCAAACACGTTGTCTATTTCACGTCAGAATAACACAACTTTCCGCCGAATGTCTCGGCTGCAGGGCGCTCAGAAGTAAGAACTACAAGCACCAAACTTCGATGGTGGGTCGTGCAGTGGATATGAAGGATCGAAGCAACTGATGAGGCATTTAAATTCAACACCTAAAGGGCTTGTTACACCTGTTAAGGAAACATCAATCATGTCGTCCGGGACCAATCCTGTCAAAAATACCAATGGATGATGCCACGATCCCGCCTAAAATACCAATGGATGATGCCACGATCCCGCCCAAAATACCAATGGATGATGCCGCGATCCCGCCCAAAATACCAATGGATGATGTTACAACATCAACTCGCACCAAAACTACGAAGACATTACACGATGGTAATGATATCAATGCACTAAGGTAAACAAGACTTTGAATACGTTCCGAAATGTGACCCTCAATTCCACGTCATACGCTTGCCATTTTCATGGCATCTTTGGTGAGTGCTTTCGATGACTGAGATCAGTCCCCCGAAAACATACTGTGCATACGAACCACTTTTTCTCCTGAATATACATGTTTGACGCGAGGAGGTCAAGAGTTGTGAAATGAAAGAAAATACTAAGTGTGGAATGAACATCGGAATGGCAAGGCCTTCATGAATAGAAAAGATTCAAAATGAAAAATGGATTTTTCATTCGAGTGATAGGGAAAGCATCAGTTGCCAGGGAGTGCCAGAACAAAACACACCACACAAGTCACACAACATGCAGCTTCACCTCTACGAGTAACACCACACAAGTAACACAACATGCAGTTTCACCTCTACGAGTCACACCACACAAGTAACACAACATCCAGTTTCACCTCTACGAGTCACACCACACAAGTAACACAACATGCAGCTTCACCTCTACGAGTCACCATGACAGCATAACGCGACATAACAGAAATAATTTACATGCATCGCGCACAACGAAGGCTCACCCACGAGCGGCCTGCACACTTGCGGTTGCCACAAAGTCATCAGAAATGAACAAGAACAGAAAACAGAAGTGACGTCACCAGGGCACGTCACCGCAACGACGCAGCAGGTCCCGCAGATACTAACAAAAAATTCGCGTAACTGATTACAGTAAAAATACACACACAGCTATTTTAACAGAAGTATACACAGAAAATATTTTGACCGAAATATGCTTTTAACTATACTCTAACCCTAATATGCCCCACAACAGATTCAGACAAAAAATATACTCACAACAGGCTCTCAAAAATGAGTAAGATAAAATTGATTGTAATCTCGTTAACTGAAAGGGAGAAAGGAAAATTCGAAGGCCAAGAGCACATCGAGTGTTGAAGTGCGCAGAATTTGGTCACGTTAAGATGAGAATAAAATAGAGCGGAGGGAGCATTGTACTCTGTATAGGCTGAGAGACAGTTGATGCCGTGCAGGCTATTGGGGATTACCGAGTCTGATGCAACCCACAAAAATCAAACACAAAACCTCGGTAATTTTACACCTGAATTGAGATTTAAACAGTAAGGAATACCAATATACTCTTCAAACATTATTAAGCAGCAAGAATTACTCACTAAATAGCAATAAAATATGTCGATGCACGCAAGACCAAAATGGGATAAAGGATAAACTAAAAATATCAACGGAAAGTACTACACCTGAAAAGCACAAGGGTTTAATAAAATATTATTCAAATGAAGTATAAAAATAGAGCAAGTTCGATTTGCGCCTATAAATATCATCGTATTTTTCATACGCTAAGCCAGGAAAAATTCTAAGCGATAACCTTACATCAAATGACTTTTCTTTTCTACCCTTAAGTAAAGGACCGAAATATATCACTAAACAGAATCAACGTTTGTGCCATTGCTACAAAGCAACTCGAGTACTGCGTCATCAAAGAACGTAGCTTAAAGCAGCAGCTACAACGTACTGAACATCCGAAAGCAAAACCAAGTAAAGCAAAAATACCTCGACAAAACCCTCCCCCACTCCCACACACTCTAGAATAACGGATCACGTCCGTGATTCACTCGTGCACGGTATTCGTACCTTGTAAGTTCCTACGAGTTACGACACCATTCCAAGTTAAATTAATAGTGCAGTTACGACTAATCAAACAACAACGGAGGGCAATGGCGACGAGAAGCGATATCCATGAGGGCGCCAGCGTAATGGAGCTGCGTGCTCGTTGTCTCGCACCTCGAGCTACAAGAAATAGACCGGGTTTCTTGGAGGTCAGCTTAATGACCGTGCAGGAGAAAACAGTCACTAACGCGATTCTGACTAACGCATTTTGGAACTAACGTAAACTATTTTGATCCGTAACACACAATGCAAATGGCTATACTAACGCATGTGGTTAATGGTGAACATTTTACGGTAGGAGTACCATAAAGCCGCAGATACCAATGTCTGCAAGCAGTAATTTTCCGGCTTCCGAACGCATAGTGCGTTAAAGAAAATTGTGTTTCGATGCTGTCTTGTAGTTTCTCCGATAGGATACTGGAATTTCCAAAAAACTGAAACGAATGGATCAGTTTTCCAAGAGGCTGCTAGCAAACGCAAGTTCGTAGCTGATGCAAACATGCTGCCCCACTTCTGGAGTTAGTCACAAGGGTAGCCAGCATAAGCCAAGCGAGAAAGATCAGAGCTCATCAAAAAGCATCCACAAGACAAGTTCTCCCAGACGACCGGCAGAGGCACAATGTTTGGAGTGAAGCTCACCTCTCGTTCACCAACAATGGCAGATACGGCCTATAGCGTCGAGTTACAGGGTGCTTTATTATCAGCACATGCCATAAGTTCAAGTGAGTTGTGACAGCAAGACTGCCTAATGCCTGCCCATCAACTTACGAAGCCTAAAAACGACAGGTTAATCGGGTGTATGGTGTGATAATTGTGAAATAGATCTGGTCAGGTATACGCGTTTGGGTGCGATAGATCGAGTCCTATTTTAATAGAACGCTGATTAGTTGTCTTTCAAAGGAAGAGATCATCCCAGTAAATCTTGAAATGTTAGCTAACGCTTCTGTCAAAACAATCCCTCTACAGCACACAGTTAACAAAGCTAAGGCCATACAAAACACGAGTACCGTGCCTGCCTATGGAAGCTCCATCATGTAATCCATCGTGAATTACACTCGCACACTTGTGAAAGATATATATTTACACACAGAAAAAAATTAACCCAAAAATAGGACAGACTTCTACACGTCAACACCTATTTCACTTGACCGTTAAGGAGAAGACGCGCGTTCAAGTGACGAGGACATCTAAGGTAGGGGCTGGTAGGGACTACGTGGGCGGATTTATATCTCGTCCGAGTAGTCCTGGTCCTGCGGTCGCCTTCTTTTCCTGCGGCGCTGCTGCCACAGCAGTCGTCGGGACCCCAGCAGCTGGAGCCTCAGGGCTGCTACCTCCGCTGGTGCCAATCCCTGCAACGTACTCGTGTGAGTGCTGTGTATGGTCACGTGTGCTCTACTGGCAGCGTGAGTGCTGTCTGTGTATGTGCGTGTATTTTTCAGGATTTTGGATGGTAGAATTCTCTTTAATTAATTAACCAGAGGGACCCGAAAGGGCTCGAAGGACACACGACAGGGAAGGGGGATTATTCTCGAAGATAAGTTTTAACATCGGCATCAGGGAGCTTAACACGACTTGGAGTTCAATCTTTAGCAGGGTGTGAAAAAGGTGCAAGTTTTCTTCTTTTAAAACGGAACTGGACATATTGAAGATAACAATGTAGGCGGTGGATGTTAATTTACACTAATACTTTGCGGAGTCGGCGGGGAGACCAACCAGGTCCTTAGCCTCGAGAACCGTTCGCTATTGAGTCTGTTCTCTATCTGCTCCAACTCGGATGCTATTGTCTCGAAGGGGAGAGGCACGTCCGGCCGTCGTGTATCTCAAATTCTTCCAAAATAACATGACACATTTCAAGTTAGAAATCGGTGAAAAACCACTTCGAGACAATAATTTCAGTTCATAGCATATACACAGTTTGTCAGGAATTTCAGCTCAAACGAAGTCTATCTGATCGTGCAGAAAATTCCACATTAATGAGATAAATACTTGGCTCAACAATATGAATTTATACTTAGAAAAGAGGACCCGGTTAGGGTCCTCTTAGAAACACCGGTTAGGGGTATTTGACCTTTACTGAAGGATCAGATTAATCTCCTGACACATGTTCACTCGTACGCTAATGGGAGGTTGAGTACTGTGCATGTTCACTCGTGCGCTAATGGGAAGCTGAGTACTGAGCATGTTCACTCGTACGCTAATGGGACTTTGAGTACTGTGTTGACAATGAAAAAAACAAAATGCCTAAAAACTGTATAAACAAATAGTTTCGTTTTTCTAATGAACATTTTCAAGTGAATTAATACTGGCGAATTGAAAACTTCAGTGTAAATAGTAAATATATACTCAGGCCTCAAACCCGAAATCGAAGGACGTTACTTTCTGGAAACAATCCTGCTGCAGACGCCCAGTCGTGCAGCTCCCAGGACAAGGGCGTCACCAGCTCGCACCGTGAAGGGTTAGTGGCTTAGCCCGCACAGATGATGACACTTCACACGTGACCATATAAGCAGTTCTAATCCTCATTATGTAGTTAATGATCAATTTCGAAACACGTTTTTGCCCTTCCACTTAATATGAAAGTAAAGGATTTGTTATTGAAACAATGCAAAATGATGGTTTCCATTTAAAAAATTTTCATGACGATTTCGAGCGCCTGTAAGCTTTAACAAGCTTTTATATCTTTTATGCATTCAGTTAGCCTCTGACGTCCGACGAGGTCACGCCTAATGTAGGAAAGAAGCGCTCTGTGGAGCCTGCGCTGGCGGCACGCGAGTGGAGGCCAAACAATTCCCTGCAAACGTCACCGGAAAGCTTCTGGCTGGCGCTCTGGGAACTTGAGCCTGCCTGAAGCTAATTAATTTCCACTAGTTTTTGGGGTATTATTGTTCGTGAAGTGAGCGTATTTTGAGAAGATGTAGGCAGGGTGTGAGGTACTGTCTTTAAACTAGAAGTTCATCAGAGAAACCACGTCTCGAGAGGCATTCTCACCAACAGTATTACCCAAGTTTTAAACTCCAAATCCATTATGTAAAACAGGACATGCAGTATCTCAAGTAAAGTGACAAATCCACGCATGTGTACAGCAAAGTAGGAAAGGAAGAGCAGCAAAAGACGGGTCATCACTAGAATGGAAACATGAAAGCAGCAACGAGAGCACGAAAGGCAACTCAGGACAACAGGACGAGGGCTCAAGTACCGCTCAGGTAACCTGTGGGGTCAATGGGATCCCTCAGGACCTCAGTATGGGATCCCCTTTTGGGTTGTAACTTCCCATAACATAGGATGGGCTAAGCTAACTCGGTTGCCTGTGAGGCTATAGTCCATCCATAGGTAAAACCTTTAAAAACATCGAGTTCACCCTAGAAAACTCCTAATAAAACAAAAAGTCCCACAAAAAACTTACTACATGTGGGGTGTTTTTAAAATAACTGTAGTATTGCTTCCACTGCAAAGATGTACATGTTAACTCGTAAGCTAATGAGGTTTAGAGCCCTGAACACGTGCTTCCAAAAGTGTTCATAAATATTTGCAACACGCAACAATACAAGAGAAAACATGACGCAGTCACTATAAGACGGTCCTAAGGCTTTTTACTATGCCAAAAAAGGGAATATTTTAGGAATTACACCTTTTGATCCAGCCTTCAAAAGAAATTCCATAAATAAATTCCACAGGAAAAAGTAAAAAATAGCACAACAAAGAACAAAACTGCAAATGGCAAGCAAGATATACGAGAAAAAACCCAGTTACCTACCGAGCAAACAGAAGCACATCGTAACACAGAGCGGTCTAAAGAATCCAATCTTATGACAATCCTTCAGATGGTGGCTTCAAGCCTATTCCCTGCACACAACAACGCACAGTTATAACGGCCTGCACTCACCCCAGCAGCAGGGTCGAGACCCAACAAGGAGGCGTCCACAAGAGGTGCACTAATGCCGGCTACGGGCATCTCCGGGGCCTGCCTCCGCTTGCGTCTCTCCTCGTCATGAGGGACAGCCTTGGCCACGGTGTCCCCGCCGGCCTGGTGCTGCGGTGCGGGGGCTTGTCTGGCGCCCACTGCTGCCTCTTGTTCCTGGCCAGTATGGGGCTGCTGGGCCATGGCAGGCTGCTGGGCCATGGCAGGCTGCTGGGCCACGACTGGCTGCTGGGCCACGACTGGCTGCTGGGCCACGACTGGCTGCTGGGCCACGACTGGNCTGCTGGGCCAAGACTGGCTGCTGGGCCAAGACTGGCTGCTGGGCCAAGACTGGCTGCTGGGCCAAGACTGGCTGCTGGCTCATGAAAGGCTGCTGGGCTACAACAGGCTGTTGGACCACGACTGACTGCTGAGCTAAAACTGGCTGCTGGGCCACCACTGGCTGCTGGGCCATGACTGGTTGCTGGGCCATGACTGGTTGCTGGGCCACGACTGGTTGCTGGGCCACGACTGGCTGCTGGGCCATGACTGGCT
>VOMN01105743.1:0-20338 GCA_014899125.1 Orchestia grillus | reverse complement strand
CAACCCCGGGCCCGCAACACACTCGCGAGGTCGGCCTGGAGCCCCGAGGAGGCCAGCACGTCTGCCAACTCGAGCTCCAGCGTCTTGCATCACAGCCACTCGATCGGTCCGCTTGATTGACCACTGTACATGGGAGCCCGGGAGCAAATTTGCTGAGCTTCAGGTTCCTCAATAACATTTTGATCATAGACTTTAGGAATGACTCTAATTGATGTCCATTATGGCAGCCTTCTCATTTGAGCCAGGCCCGCCTCAGGCATCTATCTATCTCCCTCGTCTCCGCCATGCCAAATGTTGAGTCGCATCGAAACCCTAACCAATTTGGTGATTGCCCTGATTACCAGAGAATATCATTAGCTGGAGGTTGTGAAACGGTTAGTACAATTCCCAAATGAATTTTGACTCCGGTGACGAGTTTGGCGCACATATTCACGTGAACATAGTTCGATTTGTATCTGATTTTGGCGTCACATTATTTGGCGGCTCACAGAAGTTGGCGAGACGTCGCTGCCATGATACGGTGATAGAACAGCTCCAAAGTAATGCATTAGATGTTCGATAATATATGCCTCTCCCGCTACTGTACACCTCTCCTTGCTCACCTTCCTTCACTTCTGTTCCAGACAAATGGCCCATGATTGAACTATAATGTATTATGTATAAAATTAATTCCCAATCCAGCGCAAGAAAATAGCTATGATAAATCTGTACAAATGGCTGATATTAAAGGCTTCAAAATTTAATTTTGATACTTTAAAATATACAGAAGACAAAATTACACACCTACTGTGTAAAAAAAATCTGTTAGTACCGTACTCAATACGTCAAGACAAAAAAATTAAAAATGAATCATATCTTTTCCATTCCATGTTGTTCGCTTTGTTTCCCAATGAAGAATGATCTGTTCAGCCTTTAACTATTCGAAGGAAGTATTTTAATGCAACAAGAGGGGCTTCTCCACAGCACGCTTTTGAGCGCAACTTTTTTCACGTGCGTTGCGCTTTGCGTTTGAGTAAAATTTCTAACTTTGAGTTAGAATAAAATGTTGAACCATGCGTTAAACAAAGTTTTGGACTTTGCGTTGGTGTAAAACTTTGAACTTTACGTTTGAATTAGACACATAATATAGCTATTTTTCGAGGACATGGAAACAAATTACTGAACATGAAATAAATGTGGGCGGAACTTTGTTGAAATTAAATCGCATTGTGGAGCATCGAATGTATCGATGCTTTATTGAAGGAAGTACCTGCAGTGTTATTTTTCGGTTCTGTACCAGCTTCACCATCACATAGGCTAGTGAACCTCGTGAACCTAGTGACCCTAGTGGACCTAGTGGGCCTAATAAGCCTTGTGGGCCTAGAGGACCTAGTGAACCTAGTGAACCTAGTGGATCTGATGGATCTAGTGGGTCTAGTGGATCTAGTGAACCTAGTTGCACTAGAGGGAAATCTCATAATTCTGTAAAAGCTGCACAGATCATGTCCTTGCACGTGGGAAATAAAAATCAGATAACGACAGGTGAATGCATTATGGAGATCAAGATTGACCGAATCCAGCTGCCCGGATGAGCGTCAAAAGTTTCATTAGAAGAACATTTTTTAAGAGATCACCTTAATAAGTCTATCAAATAAGAGACATTTTTATTAATAAGAAACAATGCCCGCGAAGATGCACAATTCGTTCAGCTAATTCTACGCACGACGTTTCTGCTCCCTGTCTGTTAATTTGAACACGCTTCATCTGACAGCAAACATCGATATTTGACGCACAGTAAGAACGGTATGTATGCAAAGTAAATCCGCATCAAACACTGTTTAAATACTATTTAAACGACGTTTATCAAGGACCTAATTTTGGTCTTTTTAATGCATTTGTCGGACGTACAGTTCTCATTTCACTATACACACACTACACAATTCGTACTACCCACACTTCACACGCTAGAGACACCCTACACACGCTACACACACACTTCACACGCTAGAGACACCCCACACACGCTACACACACACTGCACACGCTAGAGACACCCCACACACGCTACACACACACTTCACACGCTAATGACACCCCCCACACGCTACACACCCAGCACACACCGCACCCAGAGACCAGCCCTCCCTCAACCCGGCAGGCCGCCCGACTCACGCTATCATGCGTCTCTTCAGAGCTCTCATGGAACCAAATCACTACAATTAACTACGAAAATCTGGTGCCAGCAGCGAACGTCGAGCCTCCGTTCTGTCGTGTTTCTTGCTCCATGATGGCAATTTAAATATACGAACGGCCCTCATTTTCCATCAATAACTCATTGAAGTCGATGACGGATGCACAGCGAGTCTGGCTGTACAGCAAGCTCGTACGTCAGTCTCGCGGCAGGCCGGCAGGGCTAGACAACTCTGTTTTTTAATGCTTTCAAGAACTGGAGTTATAAGAGAATACCCTTACATGAACTTGAAGTTGTGATTATATTTACATGAAAACTTGCACGAATGTTTTTCAAGTATTTTTCCTAGATTCCTACTGAATACAATAGAGAACATCAACTCTAGTAATCGCAGGAGAAATGGTGGATTGATAAATGGTTCAATCGTACATATACTGCGAGGCAGTGTCAATACAGAGGTTCTAGAAAATTTATATCTTTTTGTGAGAAAACAGGATGTGAGCTGAAATAACTTGCAGCTAAACGGAAACAGGAAATTGTTTTGATTACTAACTGTGAAGTAGGGTTATTATTCTGACGATTTGCTTTAACTTCCTAAATTTAATCATGTAAATGTACAAATGTCTTCATATATGACAAAAACTGTTTAAGAAACAATTCTTTAATGTATATGACTTTGCCGTATAAGTTTAATAATATAATATATCCCACACTTATAAATTCTAAGAAAATGTGTCAGAAAATGCTATAAGAAAATGCTATATATAAAATGTGTCAGAAATATAAGACCTCAACAAATTTAAAAAATTTAGACGGCGATTTCAAGTAACTGAGAATGAAGAGAAAAGCTCACACTAGAAAACACAATTTTCGAGAGGTGAATGCTTGCGCCACAAGAGCCCAAACACTTCCAATTCCGCGGCATCGGAAACAGCGCTAAACTGAACTGCGGACTTTGATTTCCGTAACCGGACCCTTAAAAGTAAAAAGGATCCTGTCTTTGCTTGGAAGTATGCCCACCATTAGCGTTCTATAAACTAACTTAGAGCATTCCAATGGCGATCCAGGCGCACTTAAACAAAGATTGAGAAGGCAGAAAGCATGGTGCACGAAGCAGCTAAGGTAGAAGTTTCTTTGAGGTTAGCAGCGGCCGGCGTCTCGGTCACCAGACACCTGCGCGCGCCACAGACAATATCGGGGGGGCAGCGACGGCCAGGAGTGAGAGAAATTCTCGTGTGATCCCGGAACATGGCGGGCTGCTTCTAAAGAATTTGGGCCCGATGAAATACGTAGTGTCAAAGAAAGATGGAGAGAAATTCATGTTTTGACTGAAGTATAAATTAATGAAGTTGATGTCGATAGAATGGTTAGAGGCAAAACGTGATCCATTAAAATTTTCTTCTATTTGCTGAGTTTGTACACGATCTTAACTAAGCAAAAGCTAAGTGAATTATTAAAACTATTTGTGCTCTAGTGTTTGAGCGATCTCGACCAAACTTAAAATATATATTTGAACTGCAAACAAAAGATTCATACCGTTTAGAGGTCCTTAAATGGAATTGTGGTGCAGCGCCAAGTCATAACTTAACGAGTGCGACAATAAAATGAAATAACTCAAAATAATGGGCAATTGAGTTGTAATTTTGTATAATTAAGGAAAAGAAACAAATGGTCAAATGTGTAGTGAAATGGTAGGAAAAATAAAAATGCTACAATTATCGAAAAGCGCGTAGATCGAAATTAGTGTACACTTTGCATGAATTTTTTATTTCTTTACTAATTGAACTTAAAACATTAAGATATCAACTCAAGTGGACGGAAACTAGACCAACTCAATGTATTGTTTTAAAATATGTCCCTTATAAGCATTAGTAATAATTAGAACGAGAATATTACTAAGAATGAAATAGCTCACCTATTTGTAGGAATACGGTAAATATTGATCATACTTCGCCCCGCTAGGTAGTCAGTGCTTCTACGGCTGTGCACAGTAGAAGAGGGGTAAAACATATGTGAAATTAAGTCAACATTTTCGAAATTACAGTCCATACACACATTAAGTCCATTATCTTTTCTTTAAAAATAAACTTGAATCACCCTCAAGTATCCAGTATCCCAGCGAAGACCATAACATCCCAGTGNCCCAACACCCCAGTATCCCACTATCCCAACACCCCAGTACTCCACTATCCCAAGACCCCAGTATCCCACTATCCCAACACCCCAGTATCACACTATCCCAACACCCCAGTATCCCACTATCCCAACACCCCAGTACCCCAGCCTCCAGAAATCGCAACATCACATCTCTATGCACTGTGGTGTCTATAGTACAACTACACCAGTGTCCCAATGTACCAGTGTATCAATCCAGTAGTATACCAGTGTACCAGTGAATCACTGTACCAGTGTATCAGTGTACCCTCGTACACACAAGGTACGAGGTAGCTGACCCGCATTGGCACGTCGGAAACCAATCGCAAAGTTAGCCCGCACCTGCTTCCCGAGAAATTATCTTCACAAACACCCGAAATTGACCTTTAAAACAATAAAAATTTTGGTAGCCTTTGCAAATGCGAGGCCTTCTGATGAGCTACGCAGCCATTTTTCGTGTACTCTGTTCTGAAACTTTCTCTTCTTGTGCGACTCCGCAAATTTGCTGCGACTGCCATCGGCTTGCGACTAAAAATTGCGTGAATACTAAACTATGTGAATTAATTCACCCGCATTCACTGTGATTCTTTCAATTCTGTCTCTCAATGAAGACACACTGGGCGTAGAAAGTTTTTAGCGAAATTTAGAGAGGAATGTTTGGATGCAGTGAATTTCGAGTCATTAACTTCACAAACAAAATTGAATTACGTCCAAAGTACGTCGAATTTAACGTTTTGCAAAAAAATACATTACCTGTGAGACATCATCGAACATGTTTAAATGAATTTTCCACCTTGTCTTCAATTACACTTCAACTTCTCAAGCCTTAATCACGAAATCGTGATCTTTCCACTATCCCCTGCCTCCTTTCAGCCGAGCCGCACCGGCGCTCTAACAGGCTTTAATTATGACAGCTTAAGCCTGTTTTATTGTAAACATAAGTCGAATTCCTGGCTTAGAGCCGTGGATATCGTGAGCTAAAAGAATCGTTCATTATCACCATGTCGAAGGTTTGCTCAGGAAAAGGAAGAGCGCTTTAGTGTCAGTGCGAGACCACAACTCGTGACTCGCGCGCTACGTCAATTGTGCTGCTCGTAGCCTTACGTTTTGTGCAGTGTGAGCGGGCGCACCTTTTTCAGCACGGCTGTCCGTACGTCAGGTGGGCATGCGCGCTGGGGAACTCCAAGCTAACATCAAAGAAGCATCCATCTTTATTTTCTCCGATGATTGTGCCAAAAGGATTAAAAATAATTTTAAAAGGAATATATATACTTAACCTGAGCATTTCTTTATCAGGTGCATCAGCATCTTACCTCATAGGTACACTTTCAACAAGCTTTTTTTGTTTTATGTTGAGAGAAAGTCAAAATGCAGACTGTGATTGCGTTCCCATTAGCCCTGCCATCGTAAAATTAGATGTTGCTATAGATAAGAAAGTAAAAGTTTTCAATATGTACGTAGGAATTTCATTACTATGAAAAGTTTCTGAAACAGCTATCAAGAATTAATGAACTTTTTTTCATTTTCTTGTCAAATCAGAGATTCATTTTTCACCCAATTTAGTGTTCTCTGCTGCAATGAAAACTTGAAAATTCTGAACCTTATACAACATATTTTGGTGTCCCGTTAGGTCAATTATGCCTCACAGTTTAATTCGAAAATAACTTAGAATAGTTTTTAATGGAGTGAAGAGAAAGCTGAGCGTAAATTAGTTAAGCCCAGCCCATCTTGAGTGGAGAATGCTGGCTCAATAGTCGATCATTTAGCTCTGATTATATATGTCTGCAGTTTTGAACCATGGCCTTATATGTTCATGACTAACAGCTACGGCGTATAGTGACGGAAGCACTTCTACGTCCAACTGAACAAAGCAGTATTATAGAAGAAGGAACATTGCGCACGAAAGCTAAAGCGACATGCGTTTGAAGGCTCGCCTCAAAAGTCAACAAGATCGCAATGCCCGGAGCGCACTTTACGTGGTGCATAATATAATCATGTAGTATTTTAACGTGTACATATACTCGTTTGGTCGAGCCCAGGCATTTCAGCTGTAAAATGTAGGCAATGGTTCCCCAAATTCATTGGTTGCATAGCATATTCTTGCACAACAGTCCATAAATTCTCGTTCAAACCTCGAATTTTATGTACGACTTCAGGATGCATTGTTCACCTGCGTATCTCCACCACGGTGGATTACAGTCAGCAGAGCAGCGTTCGCTCCCCTGCCAAGCTGAAACTTACGTTGGCATAAAAAATCTCACGTAATCTCACGGCGAAATTACTGAAGAACAGTCTCATCCAACCAGAACAGCAAGAAAAAGGGCAAAATTATTTGTCTGTGTATGAAAACTGATTAGCGTGGAAAATGGTAGTATTCAATGTGCAAAGTATCATATAATACATAATTAAATGTTTCCTGTTGCCATGTATTGCAAATAAAGCAGCTACTTCAAGTACTCTCTTAACATGTTAAAATTCATCGTCTATAATTTTATGACGATCATTACTTATTCAATTTGGTACGAACATTACTTGAACATTACCGATTCAACATATTGAATTTGTTCTACACACCTATACAAGCACTTGTTTCACACACTTGCTTTAGATAGACCTGAAATGAAGCAAAGACGTAAGTTTTTAAATACGACATTATTATTCATGACGAAACTGAACCGAATACGAATGCTAGTGAGTAAAAATTGAAGGGAACAAGTCAAATAACATATTTTTCTTCAGATATGAGCCTCACGTGCAACTGCTATTTTTAGAAGAGGCTCATCATTGCAAACGAGAAGCACCATACATAGTTTCGTCACCTCATTCTCCAGCCTAAACAACATCTCAGCACCCTCAATGGGGTTCAAATCAATGAACAAGAGGCTCATAATTGCATTTCCAGCTCACACATGGAGCAGACTGGCGCGAAAGCCAGTCAAACAAGGCAGTGTGACCAACCCTCTTACTGCACTCGCGTTAATGAACATGAGAACGACTCGGGCATGCGCAGGAGGCGCGAACGCCCGGCTTTTTATTAAGGAGCGCTAGTTCTGCCTCTCTAACTTTTTGCCTAGCTTACACAGTGCCTGAAATTGTTTTTCCAGCGTCTAACCATATAATATAATGGTTCTACACCAGATCTGAAGCGTGGGCTTATCATGAAAGAGTTTATTTTCTCACGTCTACATTTGAAATACATTCGTACGTTCGTCTTCGTTAAATCGTTTACCAAGCCATCAGTATGATATTCATTGCTTTCTTCCCGAACAATATTATTGCTATTCTTATACGAGTCAGCATTAAAGGGTGAGAAACCTACACTCCGGCCTTTCGTTATTCTACAACACTGTCATAGCAAACAGTTCCAGTCTAGGTGTTTGGTGGAGCCAGTGCGCATGCGTGAGGTCAGTTTCCTCATTCACTCGGGTTTTCCAATGAGTTCTTAGCAACGCAGACTTGGCATTGGACTCACAAATTACCTGAAGCTGGATAGACTTCCTCATAGATTCAACATATTTTCTACGCTGATAGTGATGTTTATCAAATATCCCACTATATTTATCAGTAGCCCAGTGTTGCTTACTTGCTTGGTCCGTCCGTCTCTTTGTCGCGCTCTTAAGAATTTAGATGGGTGAAAATTCCCGGGTCAGTATTTCTAAATATTGCGAGACTGTCAAAGAATCATTGTCCGTACCAGTGATACTGCAAATAACAATATTTCAAGTCAGATTTACCGTAAATGCGAAGACATCTTAAGAAATTAACATCAATTATCCCGCCATTTTTGGCGGGGTGCGTCTACTGGTTTCTACATACACTATTTACCGTTACGGTACAATTCGAAATGAAATCTTTGGGTGTCATGAAGTCGATTTACGACCAATTTAATTATGAACTATTTAATCATTAAATGACTGTACTTGGGTTGACTTAGAACGTAGCATTCATGCAGGTACTCAGCATCGGCGCTAGTGGTGATCGTAGCCTAAAATCCCAGGTAACGGTGTTGGTGCAACATGATGGCATTGAAGTTCCTGAAATAGTGTCAGAATCAATTCTGCACACCAGTATAAAAATGAGCTCATCATAAATGTCACGTCATCATTTCACGCGTGTCAGTTGCGATCAGCACGTGTTACTATTGAAGATATATCACCATCACGAAGGTTTCATCAACTAATCTTTGGGACCCACCATCAACCTTGAAAACCCTCCTTGCTTCCCATGCTGGTCGCTCTCNGCCTGCCACACCAGTATTGTGTGTGTGTCTGGCACACCAGTATTGTGTGTGTGCCTGCCACACCAGTTTTGTGTGTGTGCCTGCCACACCAGTATCGTGTGTGTGCCTGCCACACCAGTATCGTGTGTGTGCCTGCCACACCAGTTTTGTGTGTGTGCCTGCCACACTAGCATGTGTGTGTGCCTGGCACACCACCATGGACATGAGTTGTCCTGTCACTTGGACGCGTTTGATGTGACTACCCCCGTCACTTAAGTGGACTCGATGAGGTTGACATCAGATGTGCCACGATGAGTTGCAAACAGCCAAGTTCAGATGACGTAAATCCGAGGCTTTGGTACAGACGGAGCGCAAACAAATGTGTAAATATGCCGGTCAACGATACCCATTTGAGAGAAAAAGAAAGAAAAAGAAAAATTGTTTATTCTGAAATCAATCACATGCAAGATATGGATCACATCGATTTTTCAATCATTAAAACTACCACCTTAATAATAATTGTGGACATCACGTTGAGACTTCCAGTCGTGAAGCTTAATTCACTGACCTGTCGTTAGACGTGAAGTGGTGTTTAGCGCGTTGGATTAAATATAAACCACAACTATCGTATGATTCTTTTGATATTCGTGATCAAATTTAGGGAATTATAGTGGACAGATGGGCTGCAGAATGAGAAAAATTTGTTTTATCTATCGAGAATAGTACAGAATGAGTCACCGTTAATTTGAATTTGAGTTGTGGTACAATGAAACTAAGAAAAGCCACAACACTTTCTGTGGGAGGCGGTTATGATATTATTAGCTATTTCTTCACCACTGTTTTAGATTAACGATAACCACCGTTAAACTCTACCAAGGTTCGTGTGATATGAGAATGAAGTATTAGCTTCCGTCTTATTACAGTGCCAATTTGAATGGTTCGCTCACGGGATAGGAATGCGTCCGAAAGAAGGGTCAAAACTTGACAGAACCGAATAATGTTTACAACCAATTCCTGATTTATTTCACAGTTCACTCAAGGAACGGCTAATATTAGATATTTATTTCCTGATCAGTCACACAGAAGTATTAGGATATTTAAACGAAGTATTTAACAGAACGAAAATGAGATTTTATGATCATTTATTGAAAATAACTGAATTACAGTACCGCGATTGCAAATGGCATTGATTACTGGATCACAGCGTAACTAATTAAACTGTAATTTATATAAGGGTCACAGCAGACCAACTGGAATGAAATACTTGACATTTGAGCACCTTCCAACAACCCCCTCCCCTATCCCCTACCTCTCTAATGTTGAAAATAAAATCGGTACCTTTACATGACATTTACATTGAGAGAACACCAACTCATTTTGTAATAATTATGTCTTGCATTCTTGTATAAGCTTGTTAAAAATCCAAGTTACATACAAATGTGTGCCGTATTGAAATGCAGTAGGACACTTTTGTGAGTCGTGTGATGGAATCACACGCGTGGGGGCGCCCATGGTGAGGCACTTAGCCTAAGTCTACGGAACTTAATTCTAAGATTTACCGTACTTTGACTACTCATAATAATAGTCGTGGATTCTGAATTTACGTATAAAAAATGAAGTAAAACGATAAATATTTTAGTGCCTCAATGCCAAGCGCTATCTAACAACATAACATTTCGTTGCAGTTCTTCCTCGTCAATATAGCATCAGTTACGCTGGAGAAGAACGCTTTGATGTAAATTTGAATCAATTCATCAACTTATAAAACTAAAATGACTCTACTTATGTTTCGTAGAGTACACTACAGAGTAGCACTCATACTTCCGTTCGCAATCGTACTGTGCATTCAAGCTCACCCCACACTGTGCTGGCCTCTGCAACCTTGAGCTTAGGGAAAATTTACTAACCTAAGTCACGCAAGATATCCCTTAATGATGTATAGAATTCTAAGTAATTAGAATACAACTATGTTTTTAGAGCAGAATTTAATATAAAACGTTTTTAACAAAAAATTATGGACGTTTCATGCTTTTAGCTAATTCAAGTAATCATGGCAGAAGCAATCCATGACTATTCCCTCTTTCCCCTGACGATCATATGTGTATAAAATACATAAGCTATTATGGTAGAAATCTAGACTTGTTCAAAATGCATGTCCGTATCTCACAAACAAAGCACGCAAAGTACACTAAAATTTCACGAACATGGGGTGCCAATATACTATATATACGTCCAGCCAGATTCTCAGAAGAAAAATTTGC
Organism: Orchestia grillus; assembly: GCA_014899125.1. Classification (NCBI taxonomy): domain Eukaryota; kingdom Metazoa; phylum Arthropoda; class Malacostraca; order Amphipoda; family Talitridae; genus Orchestia; species Orchestia grillus. The sequence goes on along the minus strand of VOMN01105743.1, from coordinate 9,534 downwards.
GCAACTTCTCTCATTCGGTGGCAGCAATGACATTGGATCAGTAACATGGCGTTATTGCTGTTTGTATTATTCGCATCATTACGATCTGAGTGTAATACTCGTACCAGGATGCGGGGCCGATTATTTAGACCATCAAAAAGATACTTTTGAAGAGACGTTAGCGCCCAGCCTAGTCGTTGGGTTTCATGTTACGACGCTTTTATTCGAAATGGCTGCACTTGCTCCTCAGCACTGCGCGGCAAGTACATTTGGTATGCCACAATTGAACTAGAGTAGGAAGTGATATTTTTACGGCAGAATATTACGAACGAGTAGAGCATGAAAATACGTTTTGATCTATTTCTTGTTATTCAGTGGTTTTGAAGAGAGTGAACCTTAGAAGCTACATTTTCCGCATCACAAAACAAAAACAAAATTAAATTCCGTGTCCAAACGACGATCATGCGCAACAAGCTGCTCATTCGAGGCCGTCGTCGCCATCTGATGAAACGACTCTCGCGACGACCCGATTTAATTTCACCGTTGCCGTTAGGGTCACCGAAGTGCAATACGAGTGTTGAATATTAAATGTAAAGTTAAATCAAAAGCATTCGCCAAGCTTCCCTTGCACCTGCAATTTCTAACGATGGAAGAAAATATTTTGCAATCTAGGAGCATTAGGCATGCATAAGTGTTTGTTATTACCTTTTATACATGCAGGAGGGTTCCAAGATAGAGCGTGTTAATCTTAACAAAAGATTTTAATTTCAAATATTAATTCGCTCAAGAATGTATTACGATCTTTTAAATTGTGTTATATTTTTAATTATGTGTATTGTTAATTAAGTTGCAAAAATTGTTCCAAGGCAAATTTTTCAGAAATATTTTTTTGCCCTGACACTTCTTTTGTTATTATGGCAACCGCTTCCAAGACGAGAGCCTTCGCTCCCAGCCTTGTCTTAATCACCATGAGGCAGGACACAAGAGAGCAATTTTCTCTTCACATGTCGTGCGCGCAATTTTCTCTTCACATGCCCTCTGTTCACTCCGCCAGGAAAATCAAAGCGGTTTCTTTCACAACAGAAAATTCATGAGATATGGTTTACTACAGGCTGCTTTTCGGTTCGCTGCTGGCGGTCCATCACAACTAGGAAAACTTAGGGAAAGAGTATGACAGTCTGCAGCCCAGGGCCATTTGCTTGTCTCTTTGAAATCAAGAATTTGTTTTAGCCATGCGTAGGACTTGTGAAAACTCGCTTAAATTAATTATATAATTGAGGTAAGAAACTCGCATTATGTATATATGTATATATACATATATGTATAATGTTCAAATTTGGAAAAAATCAGATCTATGTACATAACTCACCGATAGTTTATCGAGTTTTGTCTGGAGAAAATAGATACTTCACTACGCTGAAGTCAGTACGGAGATATTTTATATCAATGTGCAGAAAATTAAACTGAACTATTTGAGACCATTTCATGCTAAAATGTATAATAGATACATTTTTAACAGCAACAGTGAGCCATACATCGGCTAAAAAAGCCTAAATTTTGAAGCTTTTCATTGAAGCTTTTTGACCGTTTTGGAAGGGAAGATAAAATAAAATGCATTGAGGAACAAACGTTAATCATCGATATTAAAATAACTCTTCCGAGTATATTTAGAGAAGCACGAAACCTATCGAACGAAATAAATGAAAAACGAATATAAATAAAATGTAGGCATCACTAAAATTGATTCGTTCAAATTGAAAGCAGACTTAGAACTTCACGAAAAACAATAAAGTAGAGGTGATACTCCAAACTTGAATTATTTTAAAACGTATTCAGTGCAAGAATTTCCCCTAAAAAGATTCTCCCAACCGCCAGAAGTATTTATGTACATATAGTAAAATCAATGCTTTAATTTACGAAGGAATTCTCTGTCCGAGAAGGAAAAGCTGGAAAATTTATCAGGGATCTGGCAGGATGTGCGATCAGAATTAGCAATGAAATACATTTAATTTTATCTGTTTCTTGTTCGTTTTCATAGTTCGTCCTGTCGTAAGAGACGACCTTACAATCATGTTTAAAATTCCAACGGTCTGCAAAGATGAATGTAGTCGAGTCCTGGCCCCATTCCTGCTGATTCTTATGTAAATTGACCTCCTAAATCCGAATTTTGTTATAGAAAAGTGATAAAAATATCAGAGCTCCCCCAAAAACAACGGGGAAAACATCATACCGGAGTTATATTGGGATTTTGAAATTCATTGAACATAGGAACGAACAGGAATGATGCCAACGCTTGAAACGATTATTTTACCAATTAGTATTATTTCAGACATTACTGTGTGGAAAACCGTTCATTCTATTGGTATATGATCCTATTTTTGGTTTTAACTTCCTGCCTCATTGATGATTTCAAAATTGATCTAATTTGAAAACTTAGACTCGTAATTTTACACGTGCCGTGCACTTCGCTCAAAAAAAGGAGATTTATCACATCCACCAAATACTACAAGCAAAATACCACAATAATGTTGCGCTAGCCAGATATTCTTAATAAAACATCACAATAAGATTGCACTGGCCAGTCATTCCTAACAAAACATCACAATGAGGCTGCACTGGCCAGTCCCCCCATATTATATATATTTCCCACCTCCCTGCCTTAGCAGCCCTGAACACCGTTAGCCAATAGCGGATTTGTATTTCCCCTCGCGGCCTCATCGAAGCCTGCCAGTTCCCCATCGGTCATTTTCTGCCTCTTTTACAGTGCAATTTTGCCGCGGGAGCTAATTCGAATTGGAGATCCTGACGATTTTGTGTGCATCGCATCCGGCCACACCCTGTGGTGTGGGGCCGAGGTAGTCTAACTGCTGCGGCTGCAACTGGCAGTCCAACTGATGCAGCTACAACTGGCAGTCTAACTGATACAGCTGTAACTTACAGTCCAGCTACTACCACTGCACCAGGTAGTCTAACTGATGCAGCTGTAACTGGTAGTCTAACTGATACAGCTGTAACTGGTAGTCAGATTGATGCAACTGCAACTGGCAGTCCAACTGATGCAGCTGCAACTGGCTGCAACTGTGTACCCTCGTGAAGCCTCCAACTGTAACTGAGAATAGTGAATGTTAATTAATTACATTGATTACATTACATTAATAACATGAATTACTTTAATTACATTAATTTCAATAATTACGTTACATTAATTAAATTAATCTCATTAATTTTAAATTTTAATAAAATTTTATGGATCTAATTACACCAATTACATTAATTTCATACAAACACAATAGTGCAGACAATAACTGAAGCACTGCAAGAATGTTACTTCTATCAACACGAGTCAATTAAGAAGATTAATTTTTTTTCAAGCGTGTACAATATTTATCAAAGCAAGTGTGTTGGCTTTACCTACAGTACGCACATAAAATTACATTCCTGTATGCTGGATACCCGATTTGGCCCTACCTATCTCTCGCACTTTTAAGAATGTCGTTCCCATGGAAACGGATCGTGCATAACAACTTGAAAGCTTGGAAAAAATGAACTTGTCTCAGGAGACGTTCTTCATCAACCTTAAAAACGTAACCTGGGAGTTCTATATTTCAAGAGGCACGCACATATGCAGGCTGCGCTATCCTGTACAGTCGCTTATTTGGGCCCACAAGTATTGTCTTTCGAGAGTCTAATTCGTTACTTGTCGTGTCTGACTTGATTTTAGTACTGTGCCATGTGTAAATTACCTGTTGCACCGGTTGTAAGCAAATGTATCTCAGGTTTCAAATCTTACATGATGCGACCATCAAGATACCCTGAGCGCAACTGGGACTGCAGTGAGCGGAAAACAGTCGCTTCAGAGCTGACTGGATTTCTTGTACTGTGCATCACTGAATCATCTCCATAGCGCATATTTCTTCATTGAATTACCTAAATTGTGCATCCATTACTTATCTGTGTTGTGAATCATTAAAATGTCTTAGTTGTACATCACTGAATTATCTACATGGTGCTTCGCTGAGGTATTGCTATGAGGATCGCTAAATTATCTATATTGTGAATCGTTGGATTGTTTGTGCTGGTCATCACTAAATTCTCTCTGTATAGTGTACAGCGCACAGCCGAATTGTCCGTAAGAAGAGCTGAATTATTTGCATCGTGCAACACTACGTTATCTAGATCATGTTGAAATCGTATTAGGGTTGAAAATCCGCGTCCTCGTTGATCGAGCTCCATAGGAGGTACGCGTTGTAATTTAAAGCCTTGCCGCAGTTAAGCGTCAGGTCTTATGTCCTGGCGAGTGAAACTAAATCATCGATATCGGCCGCAAAATCTGATGTACAAACCAGTATAATGTGTTCTACAATTCCTTTCGATTCTTATCGTTGAAAGCAATACATACGCGGCAGGACCTCTGCTGCAGCCTCGGGTGAAAGTCTCGCGAGAACTGAAACAACCAAAATCTACGACGTCAACTCCCCACAAGGCTACGTAGCTTACAATCAACTTCACAGCTACACATGAGAGACTTAATCCCATCCGCAACGTTAGTAATCCGTTAATATTTGTCTCGGAAGAGATGATAATCAGGCTTCGAGGGATACTCCGACGGTCTCACTCGGCTTTATCTAAGGGAGAAGCGAATGAAGCGTGTCCTGCACGGAGCTACAAGGCAGCTCGTATCGAAACCGGTTGTCAATTAGAGCGAACTCTGACGCTTTCAGGTGTGAAGAAACCAGGTAGAAGAGCTTGCCTCGAGTGTATGTGTAGGTCTTGCCAGTGTGTCTTCCATACTACATAAATGTTATAATACGTTCCTGGCCGCACGCATGTCGTCGAAAATCAAGCACCACGCATGAAAATCGATATGAATGTTTGCATGCGACCTGGATGTTGCACGACGGAGGAGTCCTGCGCTCTATGGAACAAGTTGGTGATCGATTTTGCCATCAGATTCTTCGTTAAGTAAAAATTAATGATGTATCGTTACCACGTATGTAATGAATCGTCAGCACATGTTTGATGTATCGTCCTCATATATGTAATGTAACCTTGCCACATGTAAGACGTTTCGTTATCACATACATAATGTATCGTTACCCCGTGTATGATGTATCGTAATCACATACACAATCTATCACAATCGCATGTATGACACATAGTCTTCACAAATATGTATGATCTATCGCTACCACTTACATCAATCATTTACCCCCAATGCGCTAACCGTAAATTTTTTATTGAATTATTATAATTATAAAACTTTTTAAATTAATATGTGATATCATTCTTTAAGAAACTACTGCCAACAGACTAATTTCAGCAAGAGATATCTCCCGCGAAGTTTCGACCCTATCGAGTGCAAGCGTCATTTACATTTTTCACTTGAATGTCCTGGAGCTGCACTCGAATTGAGACAAGAAACTTCACTGGGAAATGAATTCCGAGCGTCGTTAGCTTCACGATGATTGGCACCTCGGGTCGAAGCAAAGGAAATGTTTTTCCTGTGGTAGCGTTTCCTGCTGTTCACCAAGTGGCCGCCAGCTGTCCAGAAATTATCTAGCTCCTGTTGTCACATTTCCATCACTATTCAGATGGTCATCCACTAGTTATGCCCCAGTTGCCCTTCAGTTGTCCGCCAGTTGTCCGCCCGTTGTCCGCCAGTTGTCCGCCAGTTGTCCGCCCGTTGTCCGCCAGTTGTCCGCCAGTTGTCGCGCCCGTTGTCCGCCAGGTGTCCACCAGTTGTAGCCAGTTGTCCGCCAGTTGTCCACTAGTTGTCTGCCAGTTGTCCATCAGTTCTGCACCAGCTGTCCACCAGTTCTCCATCAGTTGTCCATCAGTTCTCCACCAGTTCTCCGCCAGTTGTACGCCAATTGTCCACCATTTCTCCACCAGTTGTCCATCAGTTGTCCATCAGTTCTCCACCAATTGCCCGCCAGTTATCAGTTTTCCACCAACTGTCTGGTGGCTACTCACAACAAGCTCGGTGTCGCCTCATTTCCCTATTCCAATCAACAAGACGCCAATTTTATCTCAACTGTGTCGTATTCAACTCATTGTTTGGAGCAGCTTGTAACACTCGACGGGAAAACCGCCGTTCGGAAATGTAGCTTTATGTATTCGTGATCCATTTCAAAAGGCTTCTTGAAAGTTCATATAAATACCTAATATCATACTCTGAAAATGCAATGAATTTAAAAAATGAAATATTTTCATTCCAAACTCTTACACACACATAGGGATAAAGGGCTCTTACTTTTTTACTGCTTGAAAGAGGGCAGAAAAACACTGATTTCACGTTAGATTATTGGCAACGCCAAGCACTGGCACGAAATCCATAGAGCAGTTCGAAAACCTGTGCGAGAACTGAGCCTTCTCCCTCTATCTCGCTATCTATTTTTGCTCAAGTCAGATCCATGACAGGATTGCGTCAACAGCGAGCAGATCATAAAAAGTTGATCGCAGTCTCCCCTCCAGAAAAGAAAACTCGTAGCGTAGCAATTAAAACGAAAATGCGCTTCGCAGAAACGTTTTTCATGGGGTGGCTTTGAGAATAGATTTTCATCGGAAATTCTTTTCATGCTCATACAGTACCTCCTCGACGCACTGTACCTCATGCACGTACTGTGCCATAGCCTGTCCCTACCACAACTCAGCTGAAGCAAGAACTTCCCATGTCCGATTTGCATAAAAAGATATAGAGTTTTCAATAGAATCTCTTCATTCTTCGTGATATCTTCGTGACGTCTTATTTTCTGTTCTGTTTTATCATTTCTTGCAAAGGTCAGCACCCAAGCGGCAGAGTGTTCAAGAATAAGTGACACTCGAAATTGATTCATGATTCAATTGTAATATTTGAAAAACATGGGCAACATTTCTATTCCTGAAGAAATATTTCGCATAGTTTTACCCCTCTGACACTTTTTTCTTCATGTAATTTGGGTACGGAATCTCAAGCGCCACAACCTGAGAATATCCACGGACTCTTCATTTTTAAATCTAAATTCTGCATCATTGTTTGTATTTTGTCATGAAGCAATAATGTGGATAGCCCCGACCTCAAAAATCTAGAATCGGTTTAACCCTTAAAAGCATCGTATATCATAAATGATACAAACTAACAATTTAATGGAATAACCGGAAGTCTTGCCTTGTATCATGTGTGATACAATTAGCAATTTAGTTAATTAAATGGAAGATTTTTCAATCTAATATGATCTATGGGCTTATTGGCTTACTATAATGAGTTTGCTCTAAAAATATTTTTTTTCCTTTAGATAAATGCGTACATTTAAGGGTAAATTTCATCGAAGTCAGAAAGCATCACAAGTGCCTTAGGTAGAGGACAAGGTAGGTCCTTCTTCACATCAGCAGCTCGCGCGGCTTGTGAAGAGAGTGGGTACATATTTTTCAACAGAATGTCGCTATCAAACCTTTTGTTTTTGATAACGCGAACCACTCATCTTTTAATCTATTTGACTAGGTTTTACATCAACTCTCATCATGGATGTAAGATATGGGTTTGTTTTCATGCATTAGGCAAATTTTAAAATGTAAAAAGAGTCATGAAGGGTTGCACTCAAATCCCCCGATCACGCCAAACGTTCAGAATCCTAACAGTTCAAAAAAGCACTAAAGCTGAAAATCTCCGATCTATAACAAGCTTTTTTATGACTATATCGCCCAAATCTAGATCAAAACTCCACGGTATTTCACGGAACTGTTCGCTTACTTCCCTGTCTACTGAACCACCCCTCACCACGACCTTATTTTGGTCAAGCAAGCCTTCTGCTCAAGCTAAAGGCCAAAATTAATGTGCATTAGAGAAACCATCGATCTGCTAAGCGTCCGCTGGATCACATTGAAGCCTACATCGGCCTGATCGATCATGCGCACACCGATTCGTCTCAATGGAAGCGTCTCTCAATACTGTAATGATATGCGTTCATCCGAATGTACACTCTATTCTGTCGACGCTCATCAAAACGGGGTGAGCGAATGCATCTTTATTTGGGCGCAGGTCCGTGGCTTATAGAAGCTGTCGATTTATCATAATTTAAATTCCAAGTCACATCAAACGAGATTTGCAAATTCTCGTGGCTCGCCAGAACTTATCAAGTTTTATAGCATGAGTCGAACGTCTTCATTTCCCAGTGAGTGCGATCAGTATGAACTTTCAAGCGTTGGGTTCTTTAGTCGCATTATAGAGTTTGAAAACTAAGCGACGCACTGTTAAATCACGGGTTGCGATACGAGGATGCAAATCTAGTTAAACCAATGATGGATGCACGGCCAAATCAATTGATTTTATGCCGAAATATGAACGCTCAGTGATCAAAAATATGAAGTAAAAGCTATTTTCATCTCCCAGCATAATAAAAGTTCACCTTTTAGAAATGGGTTGCGTCAGACATTTAGAATTTAATTAGGTCTCTCAAAGCTATAAGAAGTTAAGTAAAAATTGATACATCCCATTAGTAAAATGAATCCCCTTCCTCAAGACACTTTCAATCAACGCAAATATCGCACAGACACGAAAATTGATTTTTCGTCTTGCACTGAGTTTTCCTTTTCGTTTCCATATTTACGTTGTTATTCACTTTTGTTCATTGTGGTCTCTATCGTTCCCATGTGCTCATGGCATAGTTTTTTGTGACCTGACCGTAGAAAATAATTTTCTTTTCCTGAACTTGGATATCAATGATGACATCAGATATTGTTATTCATCAAATGTATTCTTCGATCACTTCGTTTTCAATGGTATTTATCAAAGGTATTTTTACATCCAAAAATATATTCTTTCATAATCTTGGTCTTACTGATACTCGACAGAGACATTCTTCATACCAAAAAATGATAAAATCTCATCGTCATCGGGTACACAGAAGCACACTGCAATGTGTCTTCTGTTAAAATTACTGGACTTGGAAATTGCATGACTTCAAAAGTACAATGGAAATTCTGTTCTAACAAAAAATCTTCCCACAAATGATTGAACAACTCGGCGAAAGAATTACAAAAATGAATCATTAGTATGGGTGTGCTTAGGGTAAATAGAGAGCATGTACATATCTATGCTTCTGTTAAAAAACAAGTTAATTTGAAATTTTTCGACAAAAAGCTTTCTCATTTTAACGGTGCATTGTTTAACAACCTAGGTATTCGCATTCAAAATTACTTAGTTGAACTAAAAATAAAATCTGTATTATATATTGAGTTGAAATAATATAAAAAACTAGAATCCAGATTATGCATTCACGGTGTTGAAAAACGAGAGGTGCAAACTTTGACAGAAGGCAGAGACACCTAAAGTAAGAAAGAAAGAAAGAAAGAAAAATCGTTTATTCCGATNACTAACTCGAAGAACATCTTAAATAAAATTACAGTGCAAAATACAGTTTTTTTCGGCTTAAATTTCGGCTTAAAGGTGTTCGGCAAAATACAGCCTTTTTCGTAAACACCTTTTCCCGAATGTCAGAAATCTGAAAACTCTTTATTTTCTAAGGCAATGTGATTTAAATTTTCGTGGCTAATTTATAAATTTTAAATTAAATGGTA
>VOMN01105739.1:0-24778 GCA_014899125.1 Orchestia grillus | reverse complement strand
TACCGGCCCATTCCGTACAGCGAGCCCACGATAAACACGAGCCCACGGTAAAGTACTCATCTAGTACTCATCTCTACTGAGAGCCCAAAGGCTCCTTCTCACAAAACGAAGGCAACGAAAAATATAATATTTGTGTCCCCCAGGAGCCCGCGTATATCACGATCACTTAATTTTGCGCACCTGCGTCATGCTTAATTAAAACTTTGTCTCGTGAGGAATGATTATGAGCTGGCCAAGAATTCCCAAAAATCTTGTAACATTTTATGCTGAGGTGGGTCTTCCGTAACAAGATTGATGCGCCTGTAAAATTTGCTGCCAACTTCCCAAGCAGGTCATCAATTATGCCTCGAGCCGTGCGACTTGGGAATAGTGATAAAAAATTCCTACAACCTAAGCTGACGCGACACGTGCGTTGCACTGTCATAGGTGCATGAAATGTGTGCTAGGCCACTGAAACCGTGACGTCATACCTGGACACAAAAATTGTCGGGTTGGACCGGAAATGTGGCGAAATTGATGACAGATTTCATTGTGATGGGTTTACCTTGTTTGAACTCATTCGTTCAGGTAGGGTTGCTTTGACTGTGTAAAAATATAAAAAATGTTTGGACAGATATCACTGCGATGAGGCTAGGCAAACTTGACGAAAATAATCTTTCGTTCTGATAAGCACAACGTGATTTCATAAAACTGGAACATATTTCGAAGAATGACATCTTTGGTAGCAAAAACAAGTCATTTTTGGCTAGCAGTGAAAAAATATGAAGTTCTTTGTAGCATAAAAGACACATCATCTCTTAGCGTACGGATTCTCATTTTATTTACAACGCTCGACTAAATCGTGGAGAAATTTATAGCCTACTCTGGGTCTCCTACAGTGTTACAAAGTTACAAATTAACACTTTTGCTCAATCGCCTTTTTTGGGGGGGGAATTTACGCATGACCATCACCACTGACTTTTTACCTCAACAGCGCAGCCTGCTCTCTACGATCGAATCATTTCACAGAACCCCACTCTTCGTTAACGCGCAGAATTCAGCTTGACTTAGAAGCTGAAAATAAGCTCGCCTCCCAAATAAACGAGCTTCACTGTATAAAAAATTCCATGTCTCCGCGCTGTGCAGTGGTAGAGGCGTTTGTGGCAAAACTGAGAATATTCCTCATCGAAATCCCAGTCAAATTTGCGAGACAAAGAAAAATTTTCGTTCAGAAATCAAATTAAAGGCTCACCGATAGGGACTTAAAACGGAAGCTTAAGAATTTTCCGTTTGTTTTTCTACCACTTATTTCGAGTTTAGGGAGATTTTTATGATAGTTAATTCTCAACAACGGCAGGGACTCGATACCCGTTAGTCTTGAACAACAAACTTCGCCATTTTGGTAAATTTTGAGCAATGGCATGCCGGAATGTGTCAATGAGGAAATAGATTAGCTCGGGAAAAGTATCAAGCCCAAAACGAACTTCTTGCGCTCATGTCGGTTACAACGCAGTCGGTTACAAAAACTGTTACAATGCAGATCTGCTTCAAAATAATTTCATTCTCAGGCATTCTAGACTAAGTTTGACCGTCAGAACTTGTCGAACCGGGTTTTCAACAGAATCACAACGATAAAGAGTTCAAATTAAAGTTTGACTTGCAAAAGAACGTCAGTTTTACGTCTGCTCAGAAAGACCTTTGGGTCTAGCATGAACCTCGAGGCCTTTGCTGTCCCATGAACGCCGTGACACAACGCAATCAATGCATTCACTGTTGCTCTCGAGCTGTGATCGATTTTACGTACATGCAAACTTGCTCAGTATCTATGTCGTTAGTTCATAAGTAAGCAACACTGACTTACATTTAAATTTAGATTCTAACTGTTAAAGTGTTATCTCTTGAAGGCCGTTCATTGAAAAAGGACTGAAAGTTGGAAAATTTGCTGCGTCGTCTTCATTTTTTCGTCGCATTCAATACATCGGAATACACTTGTAACTTAGACACACGTCAAGTCTTATTACTTGAGCTGGGGCTATATAATCTGAGTCTAAGTCTTACTAAACATGGATTCAAAAATTGAACGAAGTAGACCGAGTCAATTTTCTTTCATCTAGAGTTGTGAGAATGATCTAGTCTCATGACAATAACGGCAATGGATTTAAACAAGGATTGTCGATGGGAGAAATTTTTATCCAGCTGTTGACTACGAACAGCACAGGCGTAACCTCACTGCCCAGGCCAACCGGTCTCCGTCATTGCGTGTCTGTACTGGAAGACAAATGACAAATTACTATTCGGCAATACATATGACAAATATGATTATGATTAAGTCTTGAACTTAAGTATATGTTTCAACTAGGTGGAACGGCGGAGTCCAAGTGAAAGAACTCAGTTTAAGAAGCAATAAAAAATTATTGAAAGGTATTACCGAGTCCTGCCCTGTTAGACATCCGTTTGTGAATGCCTGGAGCTTAGGAATTTGAAGTTTATCGGAACGACAAGTTTCCTCACCTCTGAAGTAGCGGGCATAGCGCAGGCTCAGGAGGTGCGGATCCAGGCAGCTCCTTTGTATCCTCTCGCCGCTGCACTCGATCGGTCCAGTGGCGCTCTTTCTTCTTTTTCTTCTTCTTCTCCTTCTTCTTATCTCCGCTAACGAGGACTCCGATACCGTCTGAACCATGCATCTCAGGCCCATACACTTGTGTGGACAAAAAAAATACTCAAAAAACACTTCTAATATGGTTATGTTCATTCTTTGACATGTTTGTATCCTATTTGCCTTGGGTTACGACTCATTAGTTAATCTCACGCAGAAGTAAATTTTAACCTGGCAGAAAAAGACGCCCCCCCCCTCTCCTTTCATCCTAGCTTCATCCTAGTACATTTCATTCTGAACGGTCGCATGAGGCGTATGTGATTAAATTACCCCTCTTGCTGTACCAACATCAATGCACGTACTTCAAAGAGAATGACATACCAGGAGCATGCTTTAGCTAAGGTAACCCCGTTATTACACGTATCTCCCGTGATCCAACTCCTGCTTCTCCCCTTGTAGCACATATCCGATATGGAATCCCACTGACAATTCCTAGCCACTAGCAAACGAAATCCATTCCCAGCAGTCCTTTCGCGCGCTTGAAAACGGTCGATGAAGCTTGCTTCAATAAAGGATAATTGCTGACAATTCTGGCACGTCGACAGAGAGGATTCCCGTTCAGTGAGAGTTCGCTTCGATAATTGGCTCCGAGAGCTCCAATTGTAAAGCTCTTCTAAACCGTCTGATGAATCTTGCGGACTGCTTTTATGTATCACACCGTGTTCAATACCCAGGTAATAAAAAGATCTATAGTGTAGGAACCTGATTGAACGATTAGGGGACTTTGAAATAAATGCAAAGTTTGTGGTTCACTAAGCTTAAAAAGTCTTATAATATTCGAAATGTTTTTCACTAAAAAGGTCCACTCTGCTGTTACAAGAATTATCTGAAGATGTTAACATCGGACACGTTCGAATTTGTCACTGGTATTTAATTAAAACTCGTGTCTAAATGACCTAATATGTACTTCTTGCAACTTTAACATTTCTTGCCAGAGTATTTGTAGAATTACTACCGATTACGTGTATTCACTGTTCTCAACTGTAAGTAATATAGACTTATTATCAGTACGTGTTGATTTTATTTTGGAATCACAGAACAATATCTTGAAGCATGGCTTTCAAAAAATGCTCCTATCGTATTCCAAAATGCATTTATCAGACGCATTTAGACCTTAAAATAAGAGGAAGCACCTGATTCATAATTCACTGTAGTAATTGTTTCACAATGAATTCCTAGGTCAATATATCGAGTATAAGTGAAATGAAATGACATTCAAGAATCGAAGGATGAGGGTTTGATCCCCTTTTGTGCATTTTCAATATCATCATCATCACCATTATCATCATCATCATCGTGGAACTTGTACGGCGTACACCTCTAACCGTGTAAAAAGTTCAATTTTTATTTAATTGTTGAATAAACTAAGAGAAACGCACTGCCAATTTATATCGCTCGAGATGCGAGTAAAAGAATTCTCTAATATGATGCATTAAAAAAAATTATCCCATATGATTCATCAGAAATGTGAGCGTAACACACGGCAAATTCACGCGTGCCACCAACGAACGCAAGTGAACGCACCCAGTGTCTTGCGTTCTCGTGTGTTTATTTCAAGAAATCTCCCATTTTCGCTCAAGCAATGCACTGAATCGATGCGTTGCGTTTTTGCAGCATTCAGCCCGTGAATATGGCCTGCCCATACTGAGCTCATTTGCCTAAGTAGGCGATCGGCAAGTAGACAGATTTGCATTATTCCAGAGCCGAGTATAAGTGTCGACGGGAATGTTGGAGCCTGTTTCAGGGACGACGCCATTGCAACGTTCAGTATTGTTCCAAATACTGTGAGCAGGAAAAGCATTTTCTGAAGATTTTATAAGTGCGAGAAATAAAGCGTGAAAGTAATTTTATTTCGTGTTGAATTGTAAGTCTGCGGAAGAATGGTTCTTGATCTCAAATGATAGGAATGATTGTGAAATTTATTTATTGTAATGTTCACGGATATTGGTTGTGAAATTTCGAGAATTCTGAAACTCTAGTTGTCTTGGGAAATTTAGAGATGTCAATTTCTCAGAGCAATGAGTTGCTCAAAGTCACGTTATGATGAACACTGAAGTGCATCGCGATGAAATGAATATTAAATAGAAACTTCACCAATTGAACGAAAAGTTCTGAAATGACAGAAGTTTTTAACCATTAGATTGAGTTTTTCTCCTATAATTTTTGGCAACCACTTATCAACAACTACTAGTTAGCTACAATACATGATTGTATTGGCATAACATTGGCTATGTTTTGAAATATCTCTTATTTCGATGACGTACGATTGGCTCTGAACTAGCCTTGCTGTGTCGTGGAGCACACGGCAACTACATGCTGGCGCAAAAGTAACTTCACGACTCAGGACATTTATTACATGACGACTAATACAACTATCAAAATAGGTTACATGTGAAATTAAAGAAAAAATCTTAAAGATTTATTATTTAAACAAGCTGTCTTTCAAACGTTCTCTATTATTAACTAATCACGAGTTATTCCACGTACAGTATTCTCCATGACATTTTTCCAAACCATCTGTAGTTATTCAATTGATTTCTTTGATGATGTTGATTGCTTAACTCATGGGGAGCATTAGGTATATTGATGTGAGCCTTCCTTTTAACGTATCCCAATTGGAAAAAATCTACAGGGGTTAAATCAGGAGATCGTGGTGCAATGGAGCGTTATTAAAACGTGAAATTAAACAACCAAGAGAGGCAGATTTTATTATTGTCATGATTTCTCCCGCTGTATGTGGTGTCACCTTAACTTGTTAAGACCACAAATTCGGCATGTCCAAACCTCCCAGTGGTGGCATTATATATTCCTGTATTATTTGTTCGTTGTTGTCTCTTTTCACTGTCACGGTTGCACCACCAAAATCTTCGACCAAAATTATTTTTGCCATCGCTATCCCACATCCGACTGTAACCTTCAATGCATGAAGTGGCTGCCCATGGGTTAACCTAAGGTTTTCATTACCCCAGAATCGGCAGTTTTATTTATTAACATGCCCACTGATATGGAAATGGGCCTCATCAGACCTGATAGGTGTGAGGTAATAGCTCGTAATTCGTCTGCCATTGAAATGCACGTGCAAAGTTCTTTCTTTGTTGATGGTTTGCAAGCTTTAAAGATTGGATTACGTAAATTTTTCATGGAAACAGTTTTAAACCTTTCGTTATGTGGTGTTTTAATGATCTTCGTAAAATTCTTAGTTGACTGGAACCTTGCATTGTCGACGTTTCTAAATCTGTTATCAACACTCAATGAAACACGTTGAATTGCACCTGCATTACGTATCGATCTCGGTCTGCCAGAACGTTTTTGTCTGCTGTTGGGCCGAAATATCTAAATTTGAAATAATTCCAATAATGCAATGTTTGGGAAGCCTTTGCTGATTAAAGGTTCTTACGAAGTCCCTCTGTACTGCAACTAATGATCTGTTTAGAGATGAAAGATTTTCCACAATCTTTGCTCGTTGGTCCTTGCTGTATTTTGGCATTTCGGGGTTACGATAATAGAGGGAGTTTTGTTTTCAAAATACACTCCAAATCAGTGTCATTGATATAGGACAAAACTAAAAAAAAATTCTTTCATTTCCTATATAATGCATTTCTATAGGTATGTATATTAGTTGTCATTCAATAAATGTTTAGAATGGTGAAATGACTCTTGCCCCACCGTGTGTGATGCAAGAACTAAGTTTTCGTGATGAAATCTGATAAAGTAAGATTAGCTTCCTCAACGCCTCGCAAGAAACAATTGAACCAAACGACAATAAATGCAAGCTAAATAGCTCACATGGACTTGATTTTATTACCTGAAGTCACAGAAACTATATGAGCCTAATGTCATTTTATTTCTCCAGCATTATTGCTCGTACATTGCTTTCTGACGAGTAAGAAAAATGATCAGTACAGAAAATGTAAAAGTGTACATCTATTGCTAGAAACTAAGCCTACAAATTGCGTTTGCCTGCGTCAATTAAATTACGCAATTACGATGATAATTTATTTACTGTTCTAAAATAAACAGTACTTCTACTTCTTTCAGGCGAATTGTTTTCTGAAAACAGAGCACTAGTAGCTAATGTATTTCCGTATCAATTGCCCTAACATGGTATTCCCAAGGTTTGATCTGTCACCAATGTGGGAAACTTTAGCTCAATTTTTCCTGCTCGTAGGTACAGACACAACTATTATTTATAGGCAAAATAGAGTAAACGTGTCCCGATTGCCTTCCGATTCCCACAAGACTTATATTACAGATTTGTCCCGAGGCACAAGGATTTCCCTAGGGTTCCTTTAATGCTTATCGGTTTCTGAACGCCGAAGCAGCAATGGATATGGAGCAACGGTCGCTATAATAAGAAAAAGAGCTTCTTTGCACAACCGATTCAGATTTCTTCCATTACCTGAGCAAAGGAAAAAGCGCAGGAAGCGTATTATGGGCTTACTGATCGTCGTGAAATAGAGCTGCATGTTGTGACGCACGAGCTCGAAGCTGCGTAGATTACTTTGCAGGTCTGTGAAATCAGCCCAAGTGTTTTGGAGGACAAGCAATCGAGGAGGTCTATTCCAGACGATTTGCCAGCGTGCATATCTAAGCCTAGCAGTCTTAATGAGAGAAGCTGCTAGAACTGAGCTCTAGAAGCGAGCAGCAGCGATAACTGAGCTCTAGGAGCGAGTAGCAGCGATAACTGAGCTCTAGGAGCGAGTAGCAGCGATATCTGAGCTCTAGGAGCGAGTAGCAGCGATAACTGAGCTCTAGGAGGAAAAGGCTACTAAATCCGAACTCTAGGGGTGAGTGACTACGAGAACTGAGTTCTAGAAGTGAGTGCCTGCGAGAGCCGAGATCTAGGAATGAGGGGCTGCTAGATCTGGATTGTAGAAGTGAGTGGCCGTCACATGTGAGTTTCAGGAACAAGTAGCTATAAGACTAAGCTGCAGCTAGGAGAGAGTGGGTGTGACAGCTGAAATCAAGAAAAGAGTGGCTGCAAGATGTGAATTGGAAGAAGGAGGGACAGCGGGAGCTGAAATCCTGGTGTGAGGGGTTCTAAAAGGTAAAAATACGAAAGCGAATTTATCAGTGCAATCAGAATTCGACGAGTGGCAATGGAGCCTGAACTCGTTCAGTAAAGTTGGTCATGGAAACGAATTCTGATGGCATCGTGATGTAAGGAGTTTTTTAGAAGATGATACTTGAATAAAAATACTCGGCTCACGGCCATCTCACCTGACCACTTTCATGGAACATCACTTCTCTTGTGTTCTTCACGGCGCATAAACACTCATTCTCTGTTTTCTTCAGTTCTTTTTCTTCCTTCCCAGACATTTTCCTTGTCCATACTCGCCCTCTTTCAATCACTTCCCCCACTGTTCAGGAGGTGAGAAATCAGAGTAGAGACTAAAGTCAAATGAAAATCTACATTGAAAAAGCCAGGTCTCTGTGAAGCGAGAAAAAAAGGGATGTACACTAAATTATCTAGTAAGTCGTACCGCCAATGGGCTAAGAACTGTTGAATTATATTCTCGAGAGCGTTTTTGGCCTAGAAACTGAATATTTTTTTATTGAAAATATTACTTAAGCCCATGATTAAAACAACTGGCAAGATTACCAGTCAGCTATTTTCCTGGAAAGAAAATCCAAAACTTGCGGAAAATTTACAATGAATTACGATCAAGAAAACCATCGATGAATTTAATTTGTGCCAAGTCTACGTGTATGATAATCCCACGGACGCTAATGGAAATGCATTTACAAGTTCTGCTGATGCACTTACAGCATTTGCTGTACATCGACAGATATGAGTGGAGTCGCTTTAAGTGTTGAAATCCATCAACTAAACTGCGTCCGATGAGACTCCCGCCGGAACTATTTTAACCAGTTGAATAGTAACGTTAAATGAAAGCATCGGTGTCAGCCGATTCATATAGATACGCAAAGAAACAAAAACAGGTATGCATTGCATTGTAACACTAGGCTTCCATGCTGCACAACTGTCCACTCGAGGCTATGATGATCCAGCAGTACCCTCAATGATGATTTTATTTATCAGTGCTTCTATGTTGTGCTTGAGTGCGTGGCTAACGTGCTCTTTGGTGAATTAACTCTATTACGTACCTAATTTTTTTTGCAATAATACTACCGTTAACTTTATACGAAAAATTTGCTGCAGTCTTAGCTATGTATGCGATACGACTGTATTTGGATTTGCGAGAAAAGCAGCAGCCGCCTCATGAAACGGGAGCTCTGAGTAGCGCCGGTCATTGAAGAGCTAACAACGAAACGTTTTCAATGCACCTCTCTTAAAACAATGTCACGTCGCAGATTCAAAGAGAAATACGCAAGCCCTTCAAAAAAGTTGAAAGTCTGTCCGTAGTTCAAAGTCTGTCATGAAAAGCTCTTCAGCAACAATACTGCTTTGGGTTATCAGCCCAAATGCCCTAAACACAGGCATATCATCTGTTCTTGCTGACGAGGAATCTCATAATGAGCTGTCATCGCCGGCACCACTGTATTCTGAGAGCAGTCTCGAGGGAGTCAGGTGTAATCGTGATGAAACGAGACGTCTCTCTTTAATGTGCTCCGGAGTGGGCTTTGATAAATGAAGGAAACACCCAAAGATATGAACTGTGACTAACGTCTCTGAGGTTGAAATAAGTCGAAAGCGCGTGCAATTTTGACTCCGCCGTGTTCGTCTGGCATGCATATTCTGGGAGATAGAAAAATTCCCATGGGGCTGCACAACCTTCTAAGCCCCCGGACTGACATCAAAGTGAAATATTTTCATTAATCGTTCACAAATGAATAAAACTATTTCTCTCTGCAAACCGCCTAATGATCGCTTAAACTGCTTGAAGACGAAGGAGAAAGGAAGATCATGTATGGAGTGCGAAGATGACTCTGACATTAAAGTTTTAGCATTTTTAGCTAGGCAATATTTCGAGACACTACTTCCGAAACAATTCCTTTTAGAAAAGTATGCTAAAACCGTTTACTGACTCATTAAGGAAATGGCTTTTTCTTAGCAGGCCGTGGAACTCGCTTCTCGTTACAAAAGACCCAGTACGCTTCCTAAGCTCAGTAAAGCCAAATTTTGCTTTGTTTCTTTTACTCGTGTCCCAAACAAACTTTAATTCTGTGATTACGCATACGAAAATATAAAAAATGAATAAACTATCTATTCGGTATCAATATTAAATTTTTCAAAATATACATAAAGACTGTAAATCCAAATGATAGCACGGAGTGTGGTGAGATACAGTCGAAAATGAAGTACGGCGAGCGTCATTTGTAAGATAGTATCGTGAATTTTATTCGATCTAGTTAATATATTATATTGAAACAGATCATCAATGCAGACAAGTTCACTCAAGAATATGCATGTTATTTTCTGAATAATTATGCATGGTACATGTAAGCGTTTACTTGAGCAAATGGTATACCACTGATGTTAATAAACTAAATACGCAGGAGCCAGCAAACGAACAAATAAATAAATATAAATAAAGCACTTCAAGTATATCTTGAAAGATCTTAGCGCGCCGTTTGGAAGCTTGTACTTTAGATTTTGGGTTTCATTAGCGGACTTCAGAGGGTGTCGAGGAAACATTTACCTGGAGGCTTAGCCGTTGTAATCTTCTCCACGTATGCCAATGACACTTCCGAGGTGTTCCAGATGCGCAATTCTCTTTTAGAGACCAGGCACGTCTTATCTCAGGGAACAGGGCTTTGCTCTTCGGCTTAATGGAGACTGGAGGCCTCAACTTAAACGAAGAAAATTTCGTCATATACGAAACACTTCAGTCCCTCATGGGCCTTGTGCTGAACTACTTGTCACGGTTTAGTATCACGACGAGACGCTGTTCTGCCGCTGGTTTTGGTTCGTAAAGTTCCAAGCAGAAAGGAAATACTGTAAACGCTTCGTGTTACAAGAGCCCGTGGGTTTCACGAGAAATTTTGAAACCGTGAAGTTCTCCGACATTTACATATATGTTCGTACAATGTTTAGGGTAACGCGCGAGGTCTTTGGAAGGATCAGGATAGAGGAGTTCACTCATATTTGCTCATACCTTGAATGTTTAGAGTAACTAGAGTAGGCTAGGTCTTGGGGAGATTAAAAATTGCAGAGTTCCCTGATATTTACTTCTATTTTCCACACTTGAATTTGTTCACCTGTATGCTCAGTCGCAAATGGAGGCCTAGAATTTTTTTTCAGATCCAGACACATGTCTACAATTATTAGGTATAGCTTTTGGACTCGGCTTATGACTTAGGATTGAAAGTTCTCTAAAATTTTCTGAAACCAATCCTCCACGCTGGAATGTTGTTCGTAGTTAAAATGCTTTAGCACTGCCCCGATGCCGCATCAAACTCATTGCTCAATATCATTCAAAACTCAGCGCACACAGATCGCTTCACCGATACGATTTCTTCTAAATTTACGTTTGTGGTCAATAGTTAATGGATATTTTAATTGCTTTGAGTTTCCACTGAACAATATACAAATACTTGTGAAACTTTTTATAGGATTCGCTTGCCGGTTTTCCATCTTTCATTCATTGTAATTTTGGAAATAGCAGGAACTGTATTTTAGAAATGAGTTCCAAATGAATACTTTCTAAATAATTAGCGAAGCACGTTAAATCTGAACTTATATTATTAAGGGAAAAATATTAATGGGTGCAGGAGCCTAACAGTCCTGTCATTTCTTCCCGCTCTTCACTGATGATGATAGCCACACACACCCTGTGCTCTAAATTGAGCTTCATTTAAAATGCGCTTTTTAGTAATAAGAGGTACTTTTTAATTCAATGGTCCACCTTTCTCCTATTTCATCTCAACTAAATATTTGCCTCTGAAAACCTGAAATTGTGAAATTTGAAGGGCTGAAAGCCTGTCTTCTTCTTTATGTTCAGTTTTCGGAATCACAAAATTGTTTTTCATATTTCCTGGATATTCATTTTCATAGAACCTTCCATTCCGACGAAGTGAAAATATCTACTATAAAAAGAAAAACCTTTCACCCCAAGATTGAAATTTCATACTTCAATTTTAACACAGGTCCATAAAAAACATGATGCTTTTATTATTTATATAGTATTATTTTTTAAATTTCAGCTATTAGCACGGGTTTTATGCAATTTATAAAACTTTTTTACCATAAGCGTACCATGCAGCACATTAAGCTTAAAATCACCCTTGGCAGTGAACACAAATCGCTTCGTCAGCTGTTTAGTGTGAATATCTTGACCGCCTTAGGAAGGGGAAGGATTAATGATTACCATTACTCACTGTACTCGATTGAATCGCTGCGTTTCATTTGTTGATATTAAATGCGCTTCTACATACGTCTTTTCATTTTTTACGTAATAATTAGATTCCTGTCAATCGCCGCTGCTCTCGTAAGTGCTTAGCGACAGAATTAAAATGTTTCGTAACCCAAAAGTCACTGATTTATTTACCTGCAGGGCGAACAGATCGACTCAATTTTGATTGCTTATTGTTTACTTAAATTAATGAATTCTCACTGCAATTCATGTGATTGAGCGTATCACTAATGTAATGGAACCTCCGAGTTATTTTTTAATTACAGGGCAAATATATTAGTTCGTAAGAGTGCGTTGACACGACATGAAGTCCAGATGACCTCTTTACTCCTGAGTGCCAAGATCCATTTCATGCACAATCATGCTTGTTCTCAGCCTACAATTATTCAACGCAGTTATGTTTCGAATTTTATTAACGTCGAATAATATGCCAGTCTGAAAAACAATGAAATGCACTCTCTCGTAGCAGTTACGTGAGAACCAGTTTCGAACAAGAGCACCAAACGCTCCTCCGAGTCGGAGTTATTTAGAGAGATGAGTGCGTTCTTGGCTGAAGTTACATAACTAAGCTCATTCAAAGTTTATTTTTCCGAGAATAAAACTTTCGCCACAAATTAGGCGTTCGTTATAACTTGGTGAGAAATGCTTCAGGCGTATTTGTAAATATCCTTTTCTTGCAGTTACTCCGTCTTCATCATAAGCTACTGTCGAGGTACGGAAGTACTATTTCAGAATTACGACGACGTTATGCATTTCACATGTGATTCATGGAGCTTCTCTCAGTTCGACAACGCTACGCCTTTCATTACGAGTCATGAGATGCTTTCAACGGATCGACTGCTTGCGATGCATAGGGAAACTTGCTGAAGCAATGCCACGGACAAGCTTTCAAAGTATCGCTAACTTGGCAAGGAACCTAACCTAACTTCCATTAGCCGCAGCACAAGACTTATATTACAGATTTGTCCAGAGGCACAAGGATTCCCATAATGCTCATCGGTTTCTGAACGCCGACGCAGCAAAGGATGTGGGGCAACGCTCGTTATAACAAGAAAAAGAGATAAAATGTTTGCATGAAACGGTGAATGCTGAATTGTTTCGTTTTAGTTCTCCTCCAAAGCTATGGATGATGAATTGAGCCTGCTGGATAGAGTTTTTTGAGGATGGCGATTTCAGTTGAAGATAGCACCGTCTATTGAAAAATGTATTGGTCTATTTTTTTGTGACATTTCGACATAACAATTATCCGGATCGTACCCTCCCAGCGACAAAGACATCTGCATTACGAAATAGCCTTCGCAACAGTCAGTCAGATATTTTAGAACGCATTCACTAAGAGTGTAAATGTTATCATTTATGAAGCTTTTCCCTAAAATGAAGCAAGGTAAGTTATAAAATCAGCGTTGATGATTTCTGTAGTGTCACCGAAGCAAGGCAGTCGAAGCGGTCTCGTTCGATTTGTTCTTTCTTGAATTTCTTAGCGAATAAAGTTACGTAGCGTAAATTTATCAATTGAACAGCTTCTTCTTCAGCGTTGATCTTATGACTTTATGATCGTTCGTGACGATTTAATTCAATTAAACGTTCAATTTCGAATGGAGATTTGATTGAACATCAGCAGCGACCACGTGTTAGCAATTGAATTCCTCCTTTTCAATGGGGATTCTTACGTACTTAATTTTGGGTTGTGAATGGCACTAAAGCACAGCAGTTATACAGGATGAATAACTTGCTGAAGCAACATATCATGAATTTCGTGAATTATTTCGTTCAACGATTAGCTGCGATAAACAAGTGAATAATAGCAATAATGTTTCTTTCTTAGAGCGTCTGAAATTAGACCAGTTCAGCATTTATGAGTCTCTCAAGCTTCAAAAGGACTCCCACTTCTCCCTGCAAAATTAGAACCACTAGACGCCTCTTCCGGATCATAAATTGTAGTGAATGAGTACAAAAAATACATCCATAAGGAGCCTAAAACTCGTTTCAAGTTCACAAAAGCAGACACAATTTTAATTTAACCCTCGTTCTGCTATAGAAACGTGATTATAGTTTAAGGAGCAACCTATTCCAGAGATGAACACGTGTCTTCATATTTAGTTACATTTACTGATGAATCGCGAGTCTTTACGGTGTAAATCAATCAGTAACTTCACTGCCTAACATAAAAACTGGTTCATTCAATTAAAAAGTTCCCCTCGAGCAGCACGTGGTTTCCAATTAAAAACAAATCTCTCCCGCAGTAAAAAATGGCGCTCCCAATTATTGAACACTCGCTCAAGGGTTCTCATCCGCTGCGCAGGTTCTCGAAACTCGCACACTGCGCAGAGAGTTTAAATATGTAGATAAATTTACTTCTCCAGAAAGAGTGTTTACAAGATTCGAATAGAACAAGCATGTCAGTATACGAACAGCGATAAGCGTAGGTGCTTGTGGAGAGTAGGGAACACATTTGTACGTGTAAATTACGGGAGAGTTGAAATAGATAAAAAACGATCTAGAATAAAAGTTATTCGAGCGAACAGCCTATCTTCAATTTGATACCCACGAACCGAAACGCAAACACGGTCGTGTTCTTCCATATATCCCAATATTCATAGGTACTCATAATTCAAATCCACTTGTTTTAATAGAACGGAAGTCCCGAATGTAATTGAAAACTGTTTGCATATATAGCCAATTCACTATTTTTTGATTTAGTTGCATGAGAAAATTTTTTGCCGTAAAGCTGCGATGTTATAAATGATGCTCTCTCATGATCACTAACGAGAAGCTTACACTTTGGAGCACGCCATTTTCGAGTATCTTTCTCGCTGTATTTCCCGCCAACTACTTTTCCTTTGAAACACTAAAACGATTATCCACAAGGGTGTGAACAGTCCTTCGAGTAATATGTCATACTTTTGTTTGGTTTTCAGCTCCTCCTTCACACATACAAACCGAAACTTTCATTTCATTTCAATTCCTGCAGTAGTCATTACTACCAACTTCTGTGGAAACTTTGAAGACTCTTTTCTCTTTACGACCCTAAATTCCCAATGGTGTTTTTTTTAGACTCTACGCCCTCACTTTGCGGCTAAAGTGATCCAGTGGAACAAAACAAGCGGAAGCACTTCGGAAAAGCTCGTATTTTTGTGTCGTTTCATATCCTCTTAGGCCGCAAATGACCCTCAGTAACACAGCTCGCAATGAACCATCCACGTCACCTGGAGTGAGTAACTTCAGAGTTACTGTCGCACCGGTCCCGTTCGATACCCGACAGCAGCTACCGGGAAAAATACGGTGTTTCTATGGGTAATAAGTGGCAGGGTGATGTGTGTTATTAGGACCAAGCCCAAAACCGCCAGAGGATGGCATTTTTCTTGAGAAATGAGTGTATTAGCAAAATCCCAAATTATTACAGGACTCATAGAACAACGTGCCTCTGATATTCTAGAATAGAATAAAAAAAAAGCACTCATACCGACTCCTCATTACGGTGCCCGGAAATGGAACTCGAGGACTAGAGTCTTCTTTGGGGCACCTGGGCTGATGTCCAATTCATTTCATTTAAATTTTGGTTCTGCAGTTATCATAAAGATAACGTATAAAATAATTCGTCAACGGCGGGTCTGCATGTGGATGTGTGAACGACGTTAATGATGATCGAGAACCTCATAAAACTATCTATTTTCAGTGAAGAACATCGTGTGGAGAAATGTTGGCAATTTGTCACTCTTGGTCACGTGTCGTATCCCCTTTCGTATTGATTTTCTGAAGGGAAGCTGAATGAAGCCATTCATATACAGAATAGTACTGTGAAATGTTTCTCGTGTCATTGAATAAATAAGAACTTTATAGTTATTACCGTATTAGTTTAAAGAAAGACAACTAAATCACCACAAAACTTAATATACCTAGTGTATTCATTTCGGAACACAAACTTCCTTTCCAAGGCATCGTGTGAAATGGTCACTTAGCAGCGGCCTGCAGTCTCATCTTCAATAATTCTCGACGTTGCAACTCACTCAAATTTGTTATTGTTTTTTATACACGAAGTACTACTTAAAACAATAGCCTTGAATTTTTTGTGTGATTTATTCAAATAGTTCATGAACAAATTGTAAAAAAAAAATTCGTTTACTAGACTAATTCCCATATTCGCGAATGGCAGGCATGCTTTACACTTTTACTAACAATACTGATAAAACGCTGTAAATATTCTATGTATTATTATTAACAGTCATGAGTGACGCACATATGTATGTACGTCACAAGAGGGAAAGGTAAGCTGGTAAGCAGCCCTACAAACAATTCCGCTGCGCAAAAATATTCAAGCAGGCTTGGGCGAGCAGAACATCGCAGAGTAAGAAAACACACACTCATACAGGTACACCCACACACACACGCACACACACATACAGGTACACCCACAAACACACACACAGAGTGTCTTGGTTGATCATGAGACGAGACCGCGGAATGCTAGATTCAGCAGAATAGTCCAGCTCTAGCACGCTTGCCAGCCGAAGAACACCTCACTTCGAGTTTAATTTTAGTACACGCTGCACCGCTGGACATGCTAGTGCGTGCAACTTTAGCACNAGTACGTGCAATTTTAGCACCTGCTGCACCGCTGGACATGTCAGTACGGGCAATTTTAGCACGTGCCGCTCCACTGATCATGTTAGTACGTGCAACTTTAGCACGTGCTGCACCGCTGGACAAGTTAGTACGTGGCTCAGGGCGTGCACTTGCTGTATTACACGTCGCTGCGTTGGACCAAATTAGCGTAGAACATTTCTCGTTTCCAAGGGAGCGACGACTGCGTGGCATTTCGGTCCTTATCGTAGAATTGAGTTTGTGTGGAAGCTCTGGGTGAATATCTGGTACCTGTGAATTGGGTGCGGGTTAGGTCTTCTAATTGAGTAACATAGGCGGAAAATTAAACGATGAAAAAAATTATTAGAGGATAAACGTTGCAGGGAGAACACAGAACTTGCAAAGCTTGGTCTTCTCTCTATGTAGTCTTCTTTTTTAATGCCTGAAGTTCATATGAAACGTAGAGCCCAATCAAAGTTATTTTCTTGCCTGAATTTGCTGAGTAAAATCTTATTATGGTATGAAACATTCGAGGTGCAAATAAATGTGTTATTTGGTGTGCAAACTGGTTAGTTATTTCTTAACTTCAGCGTATGCGAGAACCTGCATATCATACTTCGGCACTATTGTTTAGTAAGATATACTTATGAACCGTTGCACCAAAACTACATCCTTCGCCCTGTACCATGACAAGTTTGATCAATTATGATTAATTTTATAATGTTATCAGGAATAATTTTATTCGTTAACAACATATCGCTTCCCCAAGATCCGCGAATAACTATCTCAAAAACAAATTTCACAAATTTAAATTTTTCTCGCTACGTGTCACTCGAACGGTTGTACTCATGTCAGCGGGCTTCTTTCGCGCAGAATAACCATCAAAAATCATGGAATATTTCGTTATTCATGGTTGTTGCCAATGACCCTTCAAGTAAACGATTCAGCTTACATTCAAATTAATAACTGAAATCACTCATCGATGCCAACAACCACACCATCGTAAATGCACTTCGGTAGCGACAATGCATTACGTCTGAAGCAAGAGGAGAAAAAGAGCGTAAAAAGTGAAGCGTTCGATTCCTCGACTTTAATTTATACTTCGAAGAAGCGAAACTTTCAGCAGACCATACCTTAGAGGGGGCCGGCGCGTCCAATTTGAACGTGCTCAAAAATTCGTTCTGGACTCAGAAAAAATAGGAAAGCTAGGCCTAAAAATTCCTATCTCCGGCAGCTGAAGTATACTCGAGCCCTGCATATAAAGGCTCTTCAGTAATGGAGTTTGCTGAGGCTCTCGAATTCTTCTGTAAAATTTAATCAAATTGACTTTCACGGAAAACAAGTCTGCTCCGGGCTGCAAAGTTTCTCGTCAGTGGTAGCTAACCTGCGAATTTCTCATATCTTTTTGCTCCAAGAAACTCAAGAATCCTGCACTTATCGTCTTGTGATGAAAAACGAGGTAAATCTTGAATATCCAAGCAAAGCGCCGCCTGGAAAACAGTCGTCCGAACCCCAATGGGGAAATCAACATGGGTGTCCTTTACTGTCAAATAGTTCTTATTAACATAAGCAAAATAAATTAATAACAAATTCGACAACAAATTATTAAAATAACACTCACCGGCAGCCAGGTAATTTAGCACTCAGCTTCCTAAATATTTCAAAGCTCCTAAAATATTAGGAAGTTTTGGATGTTTACTGGTAAACACTTTGGAGACGATTTCTTCAACCAGGTCTCAAAGTACCAACAAAAGGTACCAGTTCATAACCTGAAAGTGTAGAGAGATATATCAGAAGTATGGAGGCATTTATACCTCAATATGCTTAAACTTTAACATTGTAAGTTACAATTGTGAGGGGAAATCGTGACTGTCTTAAAATTTGACACCAATGAGGAACAAAAAAATTTCTGATTCAACGTCGATACGAATACTTTAAATAATAAATTTCTGTTATGGTTGCTCCTACCGTAAGTCTCATGATACGAGAATCATGGTTTGAGTCATGGAGCCTCACACGTCGCTTGCCGCTGCAACACTTAGCTAATGAGTGCAGCTTGCCAAACAAAAGTGAGTTAAGATTTGTCTGAGTGTTTCAAGCTATTTGAGTGTACCTGCCGCATTACTTTCACGTGCGTGTGTGTACTTTGCATGATGCCTAATGATTACGTTCTATTTTTGTACCAGAGTACAAGTTCATGATTGGAAAGAGTTTTCTGTAAGAGAAACGAATTCTTAGTGTAGTTCATGATGACCCGTAGTCAATACACTGGATTTGTGAAAATGATTTTGTAATCGCATGTTTAAAACAATCTTCAGGATTGCTTGTAAAGCAGGTGGAGGTGTGGAGCCATTTCTTAATACTTTGCCTGTAATGTCTGCGTTTAGTATAGGGCTAATTTTTTCCGGTAATAAAAGATATCGATTGGTTCATCTTCCTTTTACCTTATGGTTAGAACAAAAATATTTCAGAATAGTTCTTCAACTAAAATATTTTCTGACCAAGTATACGATGTTCTCCCTAACAAAAAAAACTACAGCGACTTCAATTATCGATAACAAGGTCCACTGAGTATCGTATATCATTTCATATCCTCACTTACCTCGTTTGTCAAAAAAGTTGTGCCGTGAACGCTGTAATCGAAAGTATGAACTCTTTTCTTCTCCGAACTCCGAACTCTGCTCAGTGCTTTTTTTTAGTTATCCATCGATCATCCAAGCAGGAGCTGTCCATCACCACATCCTCCAGCTTGGCACTGCACATCCATCATCCAAAGTCGATAGGATACATCCGCTCGAGTGAATACTGAAGTTTTCTTCGAAGCGCCGTGATCTGCAGAGGTCCATATTCCTTTCAGTATTTTTACAGGCAGAATTTTGGACGCATGGCGGGCCTGTAACTCGACTCGAGGGAACAAAATACTGAAAAGCACGGGAATATAAATTCAATTAAGACCACCGCAATAGAGAAAAATGTAATCTGCATTCGCGGGACGTGCTCGTCTTGATTGCAGCGGAGTGTACTTTGGAACGATGCCAATAAACGCCATGGGATGGGAAAAATTTCTAAAAACGTTGCTCCAAAATATTCGCTCTTGATAGAACACACTCGGAAAAACCTTCATGTCATGTAAATCAATGGATGAAATTGTTTATTTAATTCGATTTTCAAAACTGAAAATACCGACATACAATGAGACAGAAAATAAATTTACGCGTTGTAGTATCGCGTTGTAAATTTATTAGTATCGCGTTGACCAGCTGAACTAAAGAGAAGTAGAAAAAAGTACATACGAAGACCTCTGCGTGATCGCAGCTCTACGTACTATATACCCGTTGTTGAGAAAATAGATATCATGCCACTAAAGTATACGTATATCCAGTAACTAGGAATGCGAAGTCGATAATATTTTTTACGTAATCCTTATTTTCAGCTATACTAATATTCAGTCTTAAGGGCTATCTAACGTTTCTTATTTGATTGAATGTGCCAGAAAAATCACAAAACACCCCGGTAATAGATGCGCTCTAAATATATTGGTAAATTTCGTAAGGTTTTTCCTGTTACGACTCTTCCGGCGTTACAGTTATTGCTCGAAAGAGGTTCCGACTGCGCATCAAAATGATATTTCAAGCATCTTTAAGGGTCAGCGAGGCGAAATATAGGTTATCTGGACATCTATAAAAGAGATGTAATCACCTAATGTGAATATCTGAATTTTTTAAGCCATTATCACTTGAACCTAACGGATCCTCTGAAGATTTTGAAAATTGTGAGTAAAAACAGCGACTGAAAAGCAAATTCGGAAGATACGTGGACTAAATTCAGTCCCAGTGGTCAAACTTCATTTGAACAGCTCGAATTTTTTTGTGGTTCAAGAAATGAAAAATGAAGGCAGATTTATTTCTTCAGCCCGAATAAGCCAACAAATACAGCTTTGAAATACACGTGTGCTTCGCATCATGTACTGATTAGAAGAAATTGTAATTCTTAACTGCCAAAATAACTCAGCTGAGTTCGTATTTCCAATTAATCATTAACTTTTTTATTTCAGTAAGATACTTTGACATCAAAGCCGGCCTCCATAGTTATAAAAAAATTTTGGCAAACATACCATAAATTCTTAAGCAGTAAATTACAATCTAATTTCATTCGAGACAACGCCTTTCAACAAAAATAAATAGTAAGCTCGAGAGCATAAAGGCTTTGGACAACGTCTGGAAAATTATTAAGGTCTGTTCTAGCATCAGGAGCCTAAATTACGTAACGCCACATTAATGGACGATTTAGCCCATTTTCTGCCAAGCGAACAGCATCGAATGGACTCCATTGTCTGGAATCCCAAGGATTCGCTCCCAATATAATAAGCTAGGCCATTCAAGAAGCCGCTTTTGGTTTTATAAGAAATTTGGTTCCTGGTACTCGGAGATTCATTTATATAGGAGCGTGGCCTAAACAACTACCCAATATAATATAATAATTTCTCAACTTCCGATTGCATTAAGATCAAAGACGCAGAAGTTTTTATTAGCAATTTTGGTTCTATAAATTCCAGAATTTTGCTCAGATCCAACTTTTCTTTCAATGAAGCGTCCATCTAATCGTCCATCGAAAAAAATCAACCACTGTAGCGATATTGTTTAAACAAAGCTTAAGAATCTTTCAACGTTAGGCTCGATCCCTTTTTTTTTCAGATGCTCACATTTCGAAAGAGTTAAAAAATTATCAACAATTCCAACGTAGATATCGTTTCACACTCCCCAGGAACCAATTTTGGACGAATGTTGTAGCATGATACTGTATAAGTCATCATGGAAAACTATACTGACGATTCCGCAGCATTTATTACATGTCTGTCAATATACAATTACTGGAGCTGAAATCTGTCAAAGAGTCACTGTCGATCGAAATAAACATTTCTTTTGTTCACTTGAGCTATCAATTCTGCTGCCACGGGCATATTACGGTATTTGAGTGAACACCAAATACACAATTTTTTTACCTTCTGTACATCTGTTGCGTAAACCATATCTTCAACGACTACCCTTCTTGCGTTCATGTTCTCTCAATAATTTAGGTCGTAATTTCCTATTTTATTAGGGCCGTGAAGTTTTCAGGCGTGAAAATATTATTTTACACAGCCTGCGTATTTCAACACTGCACCTAAATTATTAGGTGAACTTACGGTGCTTCTGCGGCAATCGCACGCAAGGTACGGAAGGTGGCTGGGAAATTCGGTAAGTAATTCCCCGAGGGTTCATCGAAATCGAGTTAATAGAGCAGGCCATCGAGATTGCTGTTCTCTTAATGCCATTAATTCCGTCCGTGGAGAGCTCGCAAGCGGCGAAAGCGCACGTCGATGCGGAATGGGAATCCCTTCATTTCTACTCTGAATTTATGAATTGTGTTTGTAAAAATTGGTGAGAACTATAGGTTATAACTTATTAACCATTCGGAAGGTATTCTTATGTCTTCTTGTAACTTTGAGAGGTATTGAATTCTGTATGTGAATTAACTGCGTTATCTCACGCTTGAACAAATTTCTCCAACTAAATAGCAAAAATCTTAAAAAAATTCTGCTGCATAGACGCCCAGAAAACGAGTAAAATAAAATAGAGAAATACGTCGAGAAAAAGGGGGTAACTGGATATGTAGAAGGATCAACAAAACATTATTGAGCTGTGCACAAAGGATAATACTTTAATTTTCAACGAAAAAATGCATAAGAAGGTAGTCGGTGCTCCTGTTGTAGGCCGCATTTCTGCCGCGATTGCAAACATGTTTTTATACTTACAGGAAACTAATTGGCTGGTTAACTGTCCGGTAGATTTAAAACTTGTTTTTTTTATCGTAGGGGCGTTGACGACACATTTTTATTGCTTAACTCCGAGTCTCATTGTCACCATAAGTAAATTATTTGACCTCTCAACCCTCATCAATATTCTTCAAGCAAGAAATAGAAAGGAATTATAGTTTAACATTTTTAAACGTAGAAATTAAGAAAAATGAACATTCTTTTGCAACTGGAGTGAATGGGAAGTCAAGCTTGGTAGGAAATTCTCTATTTCAATTTCATTCAAGTACAAAATAAATCTTGTCACTTGTAAAGTTTTTCGAGTTTACAGAATTTGTTCGAATTATTATTTCGCTGTCACTCAAGAACCAATATTTCTAGAAGAGTTTTTATGTTTCAACAGCTTTCCTCATAACCTTGTGCGCAAGATTTTTGGGGAAAGGTTCAACCACGTACATGACGTACATGATCAACGGTCTCCTCTGTTTCAAGAAAGGTTTCATATTTCTGTATTCAGCATATCAACATGAGTCTAAATGAGTATACTAGAAAACAGACTGTTTATATTGTGGGTAAGTACTACCCTGACCTAGAGGCTAGATTTTTATTTCCGAATAAGTTCTGCTTTAAATATCTGTTCAGATCTAAGGACCGTGTGTCACCCTTTTTGCGGAGCGGAGTTGTTCGTAAGTGTCAGTGCAGCGAGTGTGACGTCACCTGTTGTGGAGGGACGTCTTGCCGTCTCCACACCTGCATTGCTGATCATGTTGGTCTTTTCCCCCTGTACCCATAAACCTGTTGCAAACCTGCCCCATAGCGCTATCAGAGAACACGCACCAGCTACCGACCATCCAATACATGAAAATGAATTTAAATAATAGGATGCAGTAATTCATGTGATTTTCAATTAACTGATATTTTTATTCATAAATTGAGAACCACACTTAACAAGCATGATTTATCTGCACCGTTGCATATTCTAGCTTAAGACCTTAATTATGTGTGATATGAAATAATAGTTCAATTGAGTTGATAGGTTATTTTGCTTTTTGATTTGTGAACTGTAAGCGTGCTCTCCATTTGGTGTGTATTTATGTCTTTAATTTTAATTAAAGAGTTCCTTATTACTATTGTCTTACAGATTTGTACTAAAGATGAGATCTAAGGGGCTCGAAAGCTCTAGTAAGTAATTTCATTTGAAAGTATTATGTTATTACCTGCGAAAGCACTGTACTTCTTAACATGAGTTAGGTTCTCCTATAACAAGACAATTCGTGAACTTAGGGATATGTTTCGTTCTGGAAACTATCAAAATAAAATTTCATAGTTTTTAGTTTTTTCCTCGACCATAGAGAAAATACGACGCATTCGGACCCACTTATGTGTGCCATGTGGTTGTTAGGAAATTTACTCACTAATCATTGCCATAATTATATTATGACTCCCAGTGTAGAGCCATGTGACGGGTGATCCATGAATGCAGGAATGTTCCAGGCATTACACATCTGTTGAAATTCTACGGTATTTTCATACGAAAGTTTAACTTGTTCTAACTAACCGTAAACTCCACAAATAAATAGAAAATAAATAACAATAATTAATGTGACTAACAAATATTTTATTTCGTCAGTGCCGAGTACAATCCCTGTATGTAATAATAGCCCAGTGCTGCTTGCACTCTTAATAGAGCAGTCCGGTCCGTCTCTCTGTTTCGCTCTAAAGGGTTCAGATGGGAGAAATTCTCGGGTCCGTAATTCTAACTAATCAGCGAGACTGTTAGAGAAGGCAGTTCGTATCAGTGATACTGAAAATAATATTATTTTATGTCAGATTTGCTGCAAATGCAAGGCCATCTGGATAAATTAACATCATTTGTCAAACCATTTTTGGAGAGGCGCGTCTACTAGTTCAATACCATAGGTGTTTATTGCTAGTCTAACACGTAAACATATGTGGTTATGCTTTATACGTGATGCATATTCAAAGATAAGTCCGTATAAATCCTGCAGTGTATCAAGCTAAAATGACATTTGGGGGATGTAACACAATTACTTATCCCGCACGTAAGCACAAAGCCACGCAAAGCCGCATATGCCGCTAACTGCTGCAGCTTCGAGTTAAAGAGTGTAGTTTGCATCAGTTTCAACTAATAAACGAATGTATTTTAATCAGATTTCTCTGAACGATTCAGATCGGAGATACTACGAAATTTTTCAGAACTATCTATCGCTATTTATATATCAGTAAGAAGATTCATAAAAAGTTGTGAAATAACAGTTAAAACAGTAGTCGGAATAGCTGAGACACTGCTCACTTCAATACAAGAAAGAAATTCTTCGTACAACAACATTCATGTCATTGTGCTACCTCAAGAACAACTACAGGGTGACCCAAAAAAAAGTTGGTATAAGTAAACGCTTATAACTCGAAAAGTATTAAACGTAGAAAGAT
>VOMN01105728.1:0-15653 GCA_014899125.1 Orchestia grillus | reverse complement strand
CTCTATTGCCTATGGCCTATCCTATGCCCCCTGAGGGGGATGAGCACCAGAGGTAGGGATTGAATGTGTGACGGTTGAAATCACTGAGACCCAAATGCATGATGTGGGTTGTCCCCTAGGGGTTAAGTTTGACACCTAATGCTAGCTTTGCTATACAGATGATATCCTGCAAATAATATTTAAATTGAAGGTTCTAGGCTTGCACTATGTTCCAGCACTGAATTATTCTTCATCAGAAATATAATCCCTTCATTCTATTTGTAAATGAACTCTATTGTTGGTTAGTTATAATTTTTATACTGTAAGCAGTGTTTAGACACCTCATTTTTATTTGATTATTTCAGAATTTTTTATAAGGTATTAGTTGCCTAATATTTTATGGTAAAATGTACTCAAGTATATTTTTAGTTGTTGTTCGTCAGTACGGTGAACAAAAATATGTCACACTTTGTTGGAGCATCATTGTAGCTGTACCACTATTTTTAAATAGTGTTTTAGTATGTAACTTGTCTGAACTGCACCAGAGGTGGAGATAAGAACTTGCTTCTAAATCATACCTTAGCTTTAGCTAGATGGAATCTATTTTGTTCCAAAGCCGATATAAGCTTGTGATTATCTTGGTTGAGTGGCCTGACATCATATCCAGCCAGCAGTCTTCCATCAGCCATTTGGGTATAAAATCTTAGAATCCTCCCCCCCTCCCTCAGTGAAATGGGAACAGTGCTGACTTAAGTAATGCATTAGAATATTGTGAAGCATGTTCTCAAATGTTCATACGTATTGAGGCTTTTATGCACTCTTACGAATCTTTCTGATTTTCTTAGATACTTTTTACTGTGTGGTAGTATGTTCACGATATTCTGGAATGATCAAACAGAATCACAATCGACCGAGGTACCCAAGATGTCTCTTGATGCACTGAGATGGCGAAAAGTAAATTGCGATGTAGCAATATCTAGTGTTTCAATTATGTCAAGAGTTTACATATGTGACCTTAACTTGATATCATGTTTAGTCCTGAAGTTTAGTATTTTTCGTTGAATTGAGTTTAGATGTAGCATGAATATTTTCATCATAGCAATCAAATGCTACAAAACACACTGAAGAGTAGCTGCTGCAGAGTTAGGGGTCATTTTTTATGCGTGTCTATGTTACATTTCAGGTTGACATCAGCAAGATCAAATTGGACGTGATCAAGCCATGGGTGACTGAGCGTATCACCCAGATGCTCGGAGTTGACGATGATGTGGTTGTGGACTTTGTCTTCAATCAACTCGAGTCTGAGAAGGTAACAGTTCTGACAATTTGTTAACAGTGTTCTTGTTCAGATTAGTGAAGTGTGATCAGGTGGTCCAGCTTCTCCTCAGCTCTGTACCTGGATGGCCCCTAACTCTCGTGTACTACAGTCTAAAATTTAGCAAGGAATTGTTAGTCTCAGTTTCAAGGATGCTATGGGCTTTTCTAAATCTATTTAAACCCCGAAAATTTTTGGCCTTTGTTGTTTTCATATGAACTCATAGCCATTTTTGAGAGTTTCCTTCAGTTAAAGGACGATGGGATGTTCTTGGTAACTTGGGACACTGTGAATCTAATGTGTTTGTGGCAGCACTACTTGTGTTAGGTTAACTTGTAAGATGCAACCTTTTGCAAGTTTTTTTGTAAATTTTCAAACATAAACACCTATTCATTGCGTCTTAATCTACAGTGACCAGTTCTTTGTTTTGAGGAACTTGTGAAGAAAATCTTGAGGACGCGTTTACTTTCTTTGTTGTTGGACACAAGTAGAAAGCAAACTTTAGGGTTAGAAAACCATCTTTGAGGTTGGTGAGCTGATGATTTGAAATTTCCCCAAAATCTAGCATGTAAAGCTGTGAGGCTCTCACTCCCCGACTGCGTGCGTACCACCTCCTGGAGCGATGTAGCTCCTTCTTGCCCGCGCCACTTTGCTGCACCTTCACTTGTGCTCGGTGCACGAGTGTGGGCATCTCGTCTGTTTGCCTCTCCCCTCTGCAGTATTCCCTCACGAGGACACTCGTGTGTGTTCTCTGAGAGCGCTCTTAAAAAGAGTGCTTCACTTCAGCATCGTCATGCCTGCCACTAAGTAGTGGCGAGCGACCGTCTGCACACGACCCCTCCCTACCTCCTACACTTCGCGTCACACAAACCTTGACTCGCATCACAATGAACACTATCCCTCCCTCCTACCGTCCCTCTTCCACACCACTGCTCCAGTTCACACCAGAGCTACTGACTCTGTCATGGTGACAGAGTTGCTCCTGGATTGCTCATCGTGGGATCATGTCTTGGACAGTCATCATGACTGTCTGAGCTGCTCCATCTCCTGCAGCAGCCGGCCACTCGCTCGGTTCAAGTCCTGCAATTCGATTCTTCCTCCTGGCCGTCAGGAGCACTGAGAGCGGCTCGTGCTACGAGACACTGACATCACACGTTACACTGTAGTTGGTTGTCCATAAAATAGCTACTCACAATTTTATTAAACACACACTTGAGTAAGTAAGATTCACACCTTTGAAGCGTATCGACTGTGCTAATTCATGGCACTGGTTCCTTTGAACATTTCGGGTAGGGCTTCAATGTTAATTGAGGGACTCATTTTTGTTGGGTCTGTTTGCTCTTGAGGAGCTCATGAATAATTTTCTTTCTCGTTTTACCACCCATGCAAGTGTGATTTTTAATATTAGAGTTACACATTGTTATATTAGTTCCGAGGAAATTCTATCGAAGAATATCTTCATTGTGTGGCACAAGTGCATCGTACTTGCTTTTCTTTTTTACTTGCAAGGCCATTTGGGTCGTTGAACTTGCAATACTTCAGTGCTTGCTGGAGCTCACGTTGTGGAAAAAGTGTGGGTGATGAGCAGGATGTTTTCATTTGCTAGCAAAACTTAGTGTTTGACTGTGGTCTTGTGAACGGTCAGTTTTTGTGCTGCGAGTCTTGGTTCTCACGACTTTTCGTTGGATGTCATTGTGTTGCTCCTTATACTTTCAAGCAGACTGTTCTTACTTCTCCCAACTTTTATATTATATTCTCAGGGCTTTTTAACTTGCTTGAACTGGCAGAGAGGCAATTCATGTTGATTTAATGGCCTTGGTTTTTGTATTGCCATCATATTTTTTTCATCTAACAGTCATGTCAGCACACGTCTTGTCATTGTGCTTTTAAAAAAGAATGTGTGGCAAAATTAGTAGGGTTAAAGTTGAGATTTATTCACTTGGTTGATAGATGCTTACCAGTTATGTACACAAAACGCATCGAAGTCATCTCTTCTATGTAGCTGTTGAAATTACCTTTTCCTTCACCTGGAAAGTCTTTCAATAATCGTTTGTGTGATTAAAAAATCAGCAGGTACAATATAAAGTAACAGCGAGGATTATTCTTGTAAACTCACTTACATTTTCTCTTGCACTATCTAGAACACGTTTCAACTGAAGCAAATCATGCCATCCTAGAAATTCTTGCCTAGAGAAGCTCTAAAATGAATATTGATCGAGCTCGTCTGAGGGCAACAGCAGCTCGTTGCTGCACTTCATATCCAGGAAATACAGGGAGTGTCGGCCTGCTTGTCTGTGTAATTTGGGAAACTTCGGTTTTTTTGAGTGGGTGTTTCAGAGTCCCGGAAGTAGGTTTGTGTTAAACAGGCATACTCAAGCATTCAAACCACATGCCTGCAAATAAGTGAGGAATAAATAATCAGTAAATTGGAAGCTGTTATATCCCCTGGCTTAAAAAATGCATTTTATTTGTTTTTGATCTGCTTGTGATTACCCAAGTCTTATAATTCGGTTAAAAGAAGCAACTATTTCGTTGAACGTTTCATTGTGGTAGCAGCTATCTGTTGTTCCTTGTTCCTCATACAATGTAAAATCCTGGAATGCTCAGTGTTGATTTGTGTTTTATTTGTGAGGGGTTTAATTTTTTCTAATATCTAGTTTCGTTTGCAAATTGTTAAGTGCGGTGGAGATCACATGTAGAAATAGGATTCCAACCTTGCGTGCCAGTTCCTAATACATGTGCTGAGGCCCGCAGGATATACGTGTGTTACATTTTCTAAACTTGGATTTCAGTGATGTTATTGGAAACGCGTTCTATTGCTCGTGCTCACATGGTTTGTTGTGACGTGCATTGCAGAACCCAGACCCGAAGAAGATGCAAATCATGATGACAGGCTTCCTGGACGGCAAGAACGCCAAGCTCTTCATGTCCGCGCTGTGGGAACTGCTGGTGTCGGCCCAGAGCAACCCTACTGGCATTCCCAAGCTCTTCCTTGATCAGAAAAAGGAAGAACTCAAGAAAAAAATGGTATGTGTTTTTTTGTGGTACTTAATTAAAACTTAGTTGTCCTATTTTTGTTGCACATCCTGTGTCAGCTTATTTTGAACACCCCAAGGAGAGCTTGCTTCCAACATTCTTCTACTATGTTTTCATACCTCGTGTGTTTTCTTTAGAATATTAAACTCGTTTACGTTCATTGTGTTATGTTTTTTGGCTCAAATGTGGAGTGCAACTGAAAAACGCGGTATCTCTATTATGAGGAAGCATTATAGCCGGTGTCGGGAATTACCGCTGCATAATCCGATGACTTCTAGTTTATGCCGTTTCGATCGTTGAAATGTAGTCCTTGACGACTGTGGAACTTGTTTTATGCTCGATTTCATTTGTGCTCCAAGTTTTTAGCTTCAATATATCTGTAACTAAACGTTCCGAACACATTTCGTGTATGACATTACGATGACGTAGCTAGGTATACCGACGACTACCTGTGCCTTCATTCCTTTCTCTTCATGTGGGCCATGTTTTCAATGAATATCCTTTTCATCGTGGTGCAAGTGAGGTGTATTTTTTGGGGGATGTGTGATACTTTTGTTTCCTTTTAGTTTCTCTGTGTCATCTAGTCCCTAAAGAACATCTGATCGTCGAGGTTTTGATACGAGGGTGTCTAATTACAACGGGTTCTGCTGCCATAAGAGGGCAGTAATAGCTGTTCAAAGGTTCGCTGTCTTTAGGTATGTGAATTTCTTGACAGCTTTTATTTCAATTGAAAGAACTTTTTGATGTGTTAAATGTTTGTTTTGTATGATGTTTTGCTTTCGTGAATATTTGTACTAATTGGAGCTCCTGGAACCTGTATGGGTGGCGCTGTTCAATTCTTAGACTTTCCCAGCTTGCATGGTTTGGGTCAGACTCAGACGTTCTGAGGAGTAAGGTTTTTTCATCAATGCATGTTGCGCTCCAATTCAAAATTAATGTTGATGATTTTAGACCATCAAATATATGTATCCTGATGCATTGTAGACATTCATTTTTTGTTACGTTTGTTAGAATGATAACAATGTCTGAATGTAAATCTTGTATTTGTTCAGGAAGAGGAGGAGAAGCAGAAGGAGCGGGAGAAAAGAGACAGGGAGAGAGAGAAGGAACGGCGTGAAAGGTTAGTCCTGCTGTCCACGCTGCGCTGAGCACCGGTGTTGAGCACTGTTATCGCTCTTGTATTAATCATTTTACTTTGTTGCGTCGCGGCTCACGATTTGAAAATGACCTCCACCCGTGTGAAATTATTGACCAATTTCTTAGTGATGTACTAATAAAATTTTAAAAATTTCATTCTTATTTTAGCCCTTAGATAAAACGAGTGGTGGATATAACTGGGAATAAATTAAAAAAAAATATACTGTATTTTGATTGTACCAGCGTTGTGTACATTTGGTTACTGCATCCTCAAAACGTTCATTCTGACTCGGTGTAAATTTTGCTTTGATGGTCAAGGGAAGAAGATGATTTCATATGGGAAAAGAATCATTGGCAGAACGCAATAAGTTAATTTAAAGTGCTTAAATTACTGTTTAGTTGGTTGACATTGCTTCTCTCATGCAGGTGTAAATACGTGAAAATTGTGATAATTATGTAAGGATTCATTAATAATTTAGAATAACCTTATTTGTGCTCTTTCAATGTCGTTAAATGCTGAAAAAGTGGTCAAACTTTCATCAATTTCGATCAAATCGCAAAAAATGTTAACAAGTGAGCAGAATTCTCTCCTGAATCATAGTAACCAAGCGAGTATATAGTACGTTCAGTTGTAAGCAATGGTAAACCGCGGGAACCCACTTCAAATTACATCTATTTCTTTATATGGGAATTGATTAGCCTTAGTTTTGGGAGCTCAGGTTCACTAGCAGATGACTTCTGTACGTACAGGCGCAGCCGCAGTCGGGACAAGGGCAGCAGCAGGTCGTCGAGGCGAGACCGCTCCTCCTCTCCCGACCACAGGAGGGACGACCGCCACAAGAAAGACAAGTCGTCTAAGGATGACCAGCGTAAAGAGAACGGAGGCAAAGACGGCTCCAAAGATCGCTCCAAGGACTCCAGTAAAGATGAGGCCAAGTAAGTTTACCATTGCGTATTTAGTCATTCTTGAGAAGTGGTATTCATTGAGGAGTTTGTGATCTATTGTTATTTGTCGCGATAAAAAGCTAATTCATTGCTAGAGAAGAGTGAATATGTATAACTTAGACTGTTTTATTCCATTTGCCGTGTATTCTGGATACTGCAACCTAAGGCTAGCTGAAGTTTCGGTTTTTGAGTTGTAGAAAGTTAACTAGAAGGTTTTTGAACGGCCACTCTGATGCAGAGTGATACTTGAAACTGATGGCACCATTTCACACGTTCGTAATTTCATTTTGGTTATTAACGCATGAACGAGTTGTACGTGCTTAGTGGGATAGAGTATCATTGGTCCGTGTACTTTCTTATCTTCTCTCTGAACATTGTTAATAACATTTGCTACGTATGTGGATTTGTGTGAGTAGTTTTCTACACGTAAATATAGGTTTGACCTGGCAAAACTTATTTCATGTGCATATGGATACCAAAAATTTTCTGGTTTGTGTTTTTGCTCGTGTCTGGGGTTTCGTTGTATTGGGGTTCTGAATTCTCACGTTATCGAATTAGTTCCTTCTCTTCCTCGTTAAATTAGCCGTTCGGATTATGTTCAGTCTTGAATAATTTCTTCGTACTAAATAATTCCGATAACTCATTTTTCTCTATTTGAGTGAGAGAGAAATTCACTGAATCTTTGGATCTGCAATGAAGCTCATTCAACATCTTTTGGCGATCAAAGATCTCTCGAAATTTATTGTACTTTTGGGAATCTTGACTTGTAACTTAGTTCATCACTCGACATGAAATCAAATTTCAGTGGAAGGCTTAACCATTAGTTTCAAGATACCAAAAAATTCACCCAGTTCGAATGTTTTCAGGCATGAAGGAAAAGAGGACCCCGGTGAGCTCAAATCTCCGAAAGGGAAAGACAGTTCTAATGCTGGCCCAGACACCAAAGACGGCCAGTCCTCAGAGAAGCACGAGACCTCGAAGCAGCAGGTCGCCAACGGACACGCTGGGGACGATGACAAGAAGCAGCCGCTGGACATCCCTGCAGCGGCTGCAGCTGCGGCGGCCGCGGTGTCTGCTGCAGTGCTCGAGGGCGGAGCCATCAAGTCGCCTCTGATAGCAACACCCCCTGTCGTGGGGGCTGCTATCCCGCCCCTCAGCTCCGTCAACACGGGGGTCGCCCCCGCCAACGTGGGCAAAGCATTGCTGCCCACACCCAATATGGCGCCTCTGCTTCCGCTACCTGCCTCCTCCTCGTCTTCATCCTCTCAGAGTCGCCCTAGGGACGACCGTAAGGAACGGAGGTCAGTCTAATCCGCAGTGAAATTGAGGTCTCAAATATTAAACTCTTCATCTCGATGTAAAAATTCGGTTAATTTGATGATTTTGTAAATGCAAAAATTGTTTATCAAGTTACTTGTGCATCGTTAAACCCTCCACCCTCTAAACTGATTTCTCGTAGCAAATGAAATTTTTTGTTTGCGTTTGTTATTGACGTGTTTGAATAGCAAAAGAGCATGAATACCAGATGTTGAAAGGGGAATTTAAACCCGTTGAAGTCATGTTAATCGGTTTAATATAAAGTGAATTATGGGTATTTGAAAGTAAGGTATACATTTTTCTGGGACACTTTGTATCATATGCATAGAAAAAAAAAGACGGAAAGTAAGAGGTATGTTAGAAAATTACTACTGCTGGAAGCTTATTGCATGTTCTAAATTATCTGATATTGGCCAAGGATCAAACATTTGAGTAACTCAACTTGACCACCTTTGTCTAAAGTGCGTGGAAGATGATCAACATTAGTTCCTTAGACCTTGCGAACTACTGCAATTCCCATCACTCCTTCCTACAGTACTAGAGCAGCCGACATCAGCTGCGGCACATGCTGGATTCACGCTAAATAACCCTAACGTAACCGCCTCTGGGATCTTAATTAATCAACTAAATTTCGTATAAACACGTATTGTGCTTATTTAGGTTACGGTAAACTAAATATACGTACGAGAAATTGAGGATTTTTTCAATGTTTAAAATGTGGCGTTCAAAGGGTTGTTACCCGCGTTGGAGTTCAGTGAGTTCAAGGCCATAACTGTGGGACTTGACTGGTCACCTCAGTGGCGTTCTAAGGGTTGTTACCCGCGTTGGAGTTCAGCGAGTTCAAGGCCATAACTGTGGGACTTGACTGGTCTTAATCGTAGACTCGATATGCATTACGACATAGTACAATTTGCTGTAAAATCCGTTGTTGTCCTCATTTCCCAGTGTGACATGTTCTAACATATCGCTTAGCTCGGATGAACGGCTATTTACAGTGTAAACTTCCACTCGTTCAAAATAAGTTACTTCACGAATAATGTTATACTCATAATTTTACTGCTTTCATAATGCGTTGAAAATACCATTTTCCTTAACTAAAAAATTTATATTCACTTGTGTTACCGCAAATGCTTCCACACGCCGTTCATGCGACTTTCATTCCAGCTTGAAAATATCAGGTTTTTTTTCTCCTCTCTGTCCCGTTCAAACTTGCTCACCTAGCAAATGGTATGCTTTGTATGCTCAGAGACAAAAGTAAAAGTCCACTTTGCATCTGGTAACCAGCGTATATCATCTTTCACATAATTCATTTTTCCTTTACTTTGACCTTTGTGATTAAACGAAAAATTTTATGCTGAGTACACCCCTCAGGGTGCGTAGGATAGGCAGTAAGGTTAGGTTCATCTATCCTATATTATGGGCAGGCGACTCCATTGTTGGTTACCTCAGCCATAGATAGGCCTTCGGGATTTTGTATATTTCGTGTCTATTTTGCTTTCAATTTTCATTCCTTATTCGCGATCTCTTGTTTGTCTTTTCTTCTTATACATTCTCAAATTGCTGTTTCTATGCGGAGAGAGTTCGGTGTGGGAACACACCTGCGCATGGATTTCACTTTTTCTACAGTCCATTCTAGAAGGTCCATTCTTCTCTTCACTTTGCTTTCTTCGTAGCACACTTCATGTGGATGGAGAGTTCAAACTGACGAATAATCTAATCCCCTGCTGAGCACGCTATTTGCTATACCGTCAACACGTTTGAGTGTGAGCTCATTTAGCGGACTTATTTACAGAGAGAGCTCACGTCCTATTACCTGTCTAGCGCTGCGCAGCAGCCGTGTACTAGACCTTCTTTGTCATTATTTGAGTTATATTTTCCCACGCCGCGACGGAAATTTAACAACTCCGCCCGATCCCCCACGCAATTTTCCCCATTTGAATACAAAACTACGTTCTTTGGGAGACAAAATACCGTAACAATCTTTCTCAGTAACGAGACGAACTCCTCTAAAATTTGAAAAGAGACGACGCTTCGCAATGAAAGGGGTGTATTACCAGAGATGTATTATTATTCCACCATTGGCTGACATTTTCGTTCACTATTCTCCGTTGCGTCTCTTGCAGGTCATCTCCAGGTCGCTCTTCTCGACGAGAGGGTGAGCGTCCAGGCTCTCCACGCGGGCGCCGGTCGTCGCCCAGCCGCAAACGCTCGTCTCCCCGACACCGTCGCTCCCGTTCACCTCGTCGGCACAGATCGCGCAGTCCGCGCTCGAAGCGTTCCGCGTCGCCCCGGAAGAAACCTTCTCCCTCTCCTCGTAAGCGGACACCGTCTCCACGCAAGCGATCCCAGTCTCCTCGAAAACGATCAGGTTCGCCTCGCCGGCGTGCGCATTCTCCGCGGAAAAGTTCACCCTCTCCTCGGAAGCGGTCACTTTCGCCCCGCCGTCGATCTCGGTCTCCCAGAAAAAGGTCTCCTTCTCCAAGGAGGAGATCCCCTTCTCCGAGGAGGAGATCTCCTTCTCCAAGGAGGAGATCTCCTTCTCTGAGGAAGCGGTCGCCTACTCCTCGACGACGTTCAACACCCCGCAAGCGATCACCATCTATTCGCAGGCGCTCCCCCTCTCCACGCAGGCGTTCACCTTCTCCCCGAAGGCGCACACCGTCTCTTCGTAGACGTTCCCCTTCGCCTCGGAGGCGTTCGGTCTCTCCACGCAAGCGCTCTCACTCTCT
Organism: Orchestia grillus; assembly: GCA_014899125.1. NCBI lineage: Eukaryota > Metazoa > Arthropoda > Malacostraca > Amphipoda > Talitridae > Orchestia > Orchestia grillus. Next base: position 5,195 of record VOMN01105728.1, on the reverse strand, counting down.
CCGCCGACCGTCTCCATCGCCGCGCAAGCGCTCCCCGTCGCCTCGAAGGCGGTCCCCCTCCCCTCGCCACCGTCGGGAGATGGAGGGCAGACGTGGGTCTCCTCCGAGGAAGAGGCCACTACCTCGATCTTCTTCAAGCTCTTCCTCTGCGTCGTCTCGGTAAGTGAGGGGGTCAGCTTTATCTGTACTTGTGTTGAAAGCGTGCTCTGTCGTCTACCAGTTTTAGGGATTATGCAGTTGTTCATTAGATTTGTCTTCGGAATTTTTTTAGATCTATGGTAGTTCTACGTTAACAGAAAAATGAGAACTCTTAAGTTCTCATATTTTTATTGTGGAGGCATTCAAGTGCATGGATCTAAAAGCATTTTAATTGTTCGGTATATTTCCAACAGGTATCTTGAAAAATTACATCTCGAATACGGGAAACGCGTTGTGCCGCATATGTTGGCTTCCGCTTGATGTTAATGTCTTCTTTTTTCCAAAAAGTGCGCGAACAAAGCCACCCGTGCTTGGTCCATGGATAAGCCATGCTAATCTTACCTAGTCAGTACTGAATTGAAATTCGACAGCAAATTACTGAAGACAGCTTAAGATTCCGATTCAGGCCAGAAAATGAGATACGAAGTGAAAATTGACACAAAGAAAAGAGGGGCCCAGTTTCTGTTCAGGTTTTGCCAGGAGATAAAAATGTACAAAATCCGTTTTCGGGCATGGGAAATCAATAGAGAGGGAACTACTATTTAGTGAATTGGTTTTCTTCGAGTGTCAAAAGGTTTTTTCACAACCTACCACAACCTTCACTTCGCTTTCTTTGGATCACACTTCATGTGGATAGGGAGCTCTACACAAACTTTTTTTTTAGGTGCGTAAGTTTTTACAAAGTAACAAAAGTATTTCCGTGGCGTTTCAAACCGCTGAAGTTCGACCAGTGCTAATTAAGCGGTTCCTGTAGTGAAATGAGTTTGTTCCTCGTGGCAGCTCGCGGTCCAGTTCAGGCAGCAGTTCGAGCACCAGCAGTAGCAGCGGAGACGAGGACAAGTTCGAGTTACGGCGGAAGCAGGACTCGGTGCTCAAAAAGCGACAATATCGGGCGCACAGAGACCAGAGCAGCTCTGATGACGACACGGTAAGTTCCCATGCGGAGCTAGACTGTGTGTTTGGTTTTGAGTCGGGTTTGTGCCACTGGTTTTGAAGAAAGGACCCAATTATATTGGCGCAGTGTCGAAGACTCGTAACAGTTTTTAACTCCATGGGTAGCGGTTTTATGGTAATTTTGGATCTCAAATTAGACATGTTCGCTCACAAACTGTCAAAAATAACTGCAGCTTACTCCTTCTATTGTATTCTGGGGTGTGGTTTTTTTAATTATTCTATTCAACTTGATTGTTTAGTACTATCGATATAAAACATTAATTTTGGTTAATTAGTTTTATTTAGTTGATTCTACATTAACTCTAGAAGCACGGCTGGGAATTTATTGATTTTCCAAGCTGAGGAAACAAATATCTGCTCTCGTTCTCGAATTAGCAGTTCATTGAAGGTTGTTTGCAGGGGCCCGGAATCTCTTTTCTAAGAAATCTTTTTTAATGAAAATAAAAGAAAACTACAAACATCAAGGAAATCGGTTTCATTTAAGATGCAAGAAAATATTTCAAAGTGCTAATTAAACGTTGAGTATTCCATACAGTAATATATCTTTGAGGTTATCCACATTGTTTGTCAAACTAAAATATATTTTTCCACTTGTGCTGTTCTTAACTTCAAGGTCTCCTGAGTCGAGCTGTTTTTTATCGAAGACTGTTTCGTTTTCATTCCTGCAAGGTCTCCGGTATCCATGTAAACGCTTTCCTTTCAAAGATCCCAGTGAAAGAAATCAGACACACGTGTTCTAGTCTCATTGTTTGGCTGGTGAACAACATCGCGCTGAAGGGAAGCAAACGGTCCGTGTGTGTCGCATCACGGCCTGCTGGTTGTTGCTGTCGTCCCTGTTTCTGTAAATGTCAACACTGGTGCTTTTATGCACGTGTTCGGAGGACTTAATCCGTCCTTGGAAATTCATTTATAACTTCTCTGTTCTGCGATAGCTAAACTAATATATTGGAAATAAAGTTTCACTATTTTTTCTTAGGTATTATATGTAGTACATCATTTTAAGCGTGATATCTGAACAATTTTAAGCACAGTATGTTACAATTGCCGATTGTATTGATAAATTACGTTTCAAAACAGTATAATGGTGTAATTCCACCCAGTCAAACTATTTAGCCGTGAATTTTTATATTACATGGCGTACTGGTAGCGTGATAACCTCGTAACCGAGAGGACCTGGGTTCGAATCTCGGCTCAGTCGAGGCTTTTTCACGTAACAAGGGATTACTTCCCTCGAAAAAAGAAATTTAAACCACACATTCCTCGTACCCCTTACCACGCCTGTAGTTTAATAAAGGTTCTCTACAAAATGATGAAAGTAATTCTATATCTTGATTGTAAGTCATAAAAAATAAGAAGAGGAATAATTGTTAATACACCGAGAATTTTTTGATGGGTAGGGACCACGGTGCGTGCTTCCTTTAGACATACCGTAGCTATAGCAGCGTCTACAACCCTTACCCCAGCTCTCTGAATTTACACCATCATCAGTTCATTATGGCCATCATTCTTAGTTTGATTTTACACTCTTCGTCGAGCAGGTAACTCGACGCGGTGGCCGTGACACCAGTGGACCTCGTGGGGTCGTGTCCCATCGTCGCGACCGTCGCTCCCCGCTGTCACCCCGCCGCCGTCGTTCCCCGTCCCCTCATCTTCGACGGTCCCCATCGCCCCCTCTGAGACACCGCCGCTCACCGTCACCCCGTAGACGTAGGTCACCTCTTCCTTCACCTCGCCGCCGCCGTTCCTCACCGTCTCCGCGCCACCGCCGACCTTCGCCAATGCAGTCGCCCCCGCCGCGCCGGTCGCCGTCCCCACGACGTAGACGGTCTCCTTCCTCACCGCAGCCACGCCGTCGGTCAGTGTTCAACGTAGTTACCGTAACCCAAGGCTGTCAATTTTAATGAACAATTGTTAAATGTTGCTAGCGTCATGGTAACTGGGTCTCGCACTGCTTTTTTTTAGTTCTCATCAGGCATGTTCTGATTTGAAGTTAATACCGTTCCAACCTTGTGAACTTATGCTGAGTCACTGTTTAAGTATTTTATTTCGCGTTGTACTAGAGTTTGAGTTTAAAACGTGTATTAAGTGACATGTGTCAATTGCATGCCCTCGTTTTCCGTGTGCGCGAGAGACGATGCATCGATGGTGTGATGCAGTGTGATGTGATCATGAACTGTTAATTTCGTTGTCTGACGGCCTGGGATTTGGGCGGTAACCCAAGGATGGACATCTCTGCTCGTTTCTGTTGCCTTCTTTTGTTGTGGAAGATTTTGTGCTTATGTTCGTTTAGGTCTAGGGGATAGTCTGGTGTATTGTTCACTTTAGTTGCAAGTTTCACCAATCTTGGTTATGAACTTCTTTTTTTGTGGGAAATGAAGACTGCATTTTATGAGTGATGTTCATTACTTTTTTCAAACACCAACAATTTGTTTGAGAACTTTCACCAAGCCGTTCATCTTGAAAAGAAAAATTCGCGGTTTCGCATCCATGACTTTGCTGACCTAGTAAAATTTTAGTACTAGAAGTTAATATTTTTTGAACTATGTTTGCAACGTCGAAACAGCCTTTTTTATACAGTACTATAGTCAATATTCGTGAAATGCTTTTATCTTATTAATAGCTACTTACTATTCTAAGTCGTAGTGTGGAGCAACTTTTTGTTCATTTTTTGATGAATTTTTATAATATGTAAATTTGAAGCTGAAGTGAGAGAAGTTGAATTTAACCAACTGGTACCAAGTGTCGATCTTTCTCGAAAGTTGTTCGTGAATTTTTTTGACGACATACCGTTCACAATAAACGCTATGTCACCATAGCTAAACAACGAGTTTGCTGTAGCAAACTCTGTCGTTTTGCTCGTTCGTATTAGGATTCATGGATGGATGAAACTAAACTCGGAAGTTTTTATGTGTAATAGCAAGGTGCTCCAATGATATGATAAATGAAGTGTTTTTCGTGCCCCCTCAGTTAGGTTAGGCTTGTCTATCGTATGATATGGGGACTGGCGTCCTTTAAGGAGCACTGCTAGGTTACCTCAGCTATAGATAGGAGTTCAGGACTTCTATCTTTCGTGACGACTTTGCTTATTTAATTTTTTATCGTCTTCGTTTTTTTTTCGTCTTTTATCCCCTTTTCTTTCTTAACGTGCTGTTTCTATGCGCAGGGGTTCATGTGAGGAAACACACCTCGTGCATAGATCCCTGTTGTCTATAGCCCACTCTAAATGGTCCCCTCTCTACGCTTTCTTTGATCACAGTTCATGGTGATAGAGAACCGTAAGCTAACTAATACTCTAATCTCGTGTGCTGTGCAGCATGTCCGGGTCACCTCGCAGGCCGCTGCCCCTCATGAGCGTGCACACGTCACCGCCTCCGGGCATGCGCCGACGGTGAGCCTAATTAAATCCTCCTGCTCGAGTGATTCCGATATGAGTTGAATCCGGTGCATGCCTGTGTGTGTCTAGTGTCTTCCAGCTGGCCTGAGGTACGACCGTTGTTACAGACGTCTAAGAATTAAACTCCCGTTGAGCGAAAGGCGAAATCTGGTGATACTCGCACATGTTAGTATTGGGTTGTGTGTGTTGAGGGAACGAGAGGTAGGGCTAGTATGATCTCTCTCTGAACAAATGTTGCTTTAATTTACCACCTGCATGAGCTAATGAGAATGTCTTGTTAACCATATTGTGATGAGAATTGGGAGCGAGCTTTTTCAACTTTGCTGTAGTACACCTTCATGTTTACAATAAGTGTATGTAAATTGAAATTAAGTATGTGAATGATAGTACAACATTTTCAAGGTGTCGCTGCTAACGAGCTTGGTGCATGCTTCTTGATAGGAACGATCCTCCAGAGCTTGAATATGAGAGGAAATGATATTTTGCTGGATTTGTACCACTTGGTGGGAGAACATTGAATTTCATAGGCTCACTTTTGTTACCAATGGAAGTTCTAATGCATTTTGTGATTCTCCGTTTAATGATTTGCTTGAGTAGTTAGTTCGTTGAGTCCCCTCAGGGGGCATAGGATAGGCCATAGGCAATAGAG
>VOMN01105724.1:0-26677 GCA_014899125.1 Orchestia grillus | reverse complement strand
ACACCTCCACAAGCAACACGCCACCCACACCTCCACAAGCAACACGCCACCCACATCTCCACAAGTAACACTCATTCGCGCAAGTCATCCTAGCGGCTGTAGCAAAGGCCACGTCATCGTCTCTAATGGAGTTACAAGCAACAAAAGGAGACAAAGGAAGCTTCTCAATTTAAAATTACTCGTCCAAAAAAAAAGACTTATGAAGAATATATAACAATGAAACTAAATTTTGAGCCATATCCAGTTTCACGTCCTAGGAAAGACTTGATGGCTGCTAATTTTCCCTAGTTGAAAACCCTAGATCCTTTAATGTTCATAAAATCCTAGCAATGGACGGTATGCGAGTATAGTTCGGTATAAGTAAAGCTCTAATTAAATTTCTAAACTCTCAGCTCTGTCTACTATCACAAGATACCGAAACAAAAATTTCATACGAACTGAAAACTTCATACTAACTCGTCTGAATACCCACAGTCAACACCCAGTCCCCATTCCATCCGCTCTTAAATTTATCTCATATTTCCAATAACACTTTCACGTTACCTGTTCTCATCCATAACTTAATTTTTAAGCCGCCAAGGTGAGCGCGGCGGAGTTCTCACCACGAGCAGAACACGCGAACCCTAAAATCCTTGACTTGAACGAGACGCTCGCAGCACGTAGCCTTGATACCTATCCTCGACAAGTCAATCTTTCACAGAGTTAAGGACGAGGAATTATAAATAGTACAGTCAGTGGATTTATCAGGCATCTTTAAAACCATACATGGTTATGCCAAGTTGATTCTCATAAAGCTTCTTTCCTCTGATAAAGTTATGGCAGTAGCATAGCTAGCGATGGTGAAGTAGAATTCAAGATAACATGGGGAAATTTTCTCGGTATATTGAACATAACTTGGTCCTATGTACATACCCTTACCGTGAAATACGTGTGGCGATTTCTCTTACTTGAATTACTTACTTTACCAACTGACTCTTTACCTTTAATACTATGCATAAATAACACAAATCCCCACAGACAGTTTGGGAAAGAAAGCTTTCCTCGTTTACTGAACGTTCTCGGCCTCCAACCCACAAGGTCAGCAACAATAAAAGACGCGTGCCTGATCGTCGCAGACGATTAACCTTGATTTTAGAATTATTCGTATAATCTCCCAAACTTTATACTCCATAAATAAAACTACATATATAAAATCTAAAAGAAAACTTAGAAAAATCGCTGACAAATCCTTTTACAAAAAGAATTTGCAGGGAAGCAGAGCTTCTGTTGCCTTCAAGAAGAATGCCGTATTCACAGGAACTTAAAAAAAAATCCTAACAAGAAACACCAGCCAGTGAGCTCCCCATGGCTACACAGAACTTGAATAAAAACTCGTCCCGTCATTTTTTGGAAGGCTAGGAGGACACAGCTACGGCTGGTAGCCACGATACCGAGAACTCGGGGTGTACAAGAACGTTCAGCTACTGCATGGCATGACTTTCCGTCTTTCTTTCCTTCCTTCATTCCCCAGCCGCTGGTCAGAGCTCCATCAGTCGAGTGGGCATCTCGAGGTGTTATTTGGGAGATTTGAACTGGAAAATCGAGGGAGACGAGTGCTGGAGGGCATGACTTCGTAACGTATCATCGAAGACACCACACTGTGTAACCCAACGCGCGCGTCATGCGATCGGGTGTAAAAAGGTATTTTCGATTACGGAAATTTTAAAAATGTTCTATATTAGCAAACTTACGTCCTTATAAAATAGGAACGAACTAAATTTTTTTTTATAAATAATTTAGTTCGTTATTATATTAAACTAAATTATCAATATTTTTTCGTCCAGCTTTATGCACCTGCACGGTACAAGTAGAGAAAATTGCCAGTAGCGACACCATCACACGCAACTGACAACCCAACAAGAGCATTTTCAGGTCAGTACTTACGCACCATACCTTTAACCTGCACATCAAATGTGCGTAAGCGTTGCAAGTTCAATTATTAATGATATATCAATTGGCTAGATTGTGATATTAGAGTAACCACGGAGATACTAATAATCCATCATAAAAGATCGTTGAACGCTGATGTTGGATCCACGTCCACTCGACTACAGCAGGAGTGCGTGTTAACTTATGCATCAGATGGGGGTCAAATCTGGCCAAATCCGAATATATTTTAGTTCAATTCGTCGAAAATAAACACCGATGGATTACTGAATAAGGATGTTCAGTTAAAACAATTGAGGGGAAATTGCTCAGTCCATACAAACTGGTGGGTAGACTCACCAAATCCACAGATCCCTCAGTCTACTACAGATCAACACATCTCACAGACCGCCAGCGCGATCAACCTCCAACATTCAAACTAGGTCACATCCGACGCGGCTGCTCAGCGAAACAGGTTATTTGATACCGCGCCTCCGATGTAGAGAGCTGCAAGTCACCCACCGCACGCCCGGGCCAACATGGTACGCGAAAACGACGGATGTCCCCGGATGTACGTGGCAACGGGAAATAAAAAACATACGGAACTGGTGCTCCCAGAATGAAGGTCGCCCCTGGCAAGGATAATAAAATCGATCGGGATTTTTAATGGGAAACCCATAAGCCCCCTGGAATTGGTACTCTGTGTGCGCGTCAATGTATTTTTTATCGCGGAAAATAGGTTCGCCGATGATTACGAATGAAATAACTGCACCTAATAAAAGCTGCATTTCGAAACGACCGCTTAGAAATTGTATTTCTGGACAGAAAAGCTTGGGGAAGTTTGCACTGAAGTCAATATACTGCCCACAAATATCTCGCCTCTAAAGTCAAAAGTTTTTGCCATGAAGCTAAAATGAAGTCGAGCAAGGACTTCGCATGGCAGAATTCATTATAAATGTAACCATATTTATTAGGTTATATAATAAATAAATATAATTACGTAAGTTTTACAATGCGGTTCCAACATATAAGGCGCCTTATAAGTCACAAAACTTATTCACGCCCACAAATCAATATTTATAATTTTTAGCTCATCGTAACGCTCATTGTTATTGTTTTGCATTGATTGTTTAAAATTTGCAAATGTACAGACGACGTTTACATTATACAGTACACCAGCATAAAGCTCACCATCGACACCAATTACTCCTGCGCAAATTCAGAGAAATATTAATCATCATACTACTGAAATAAACCGGCTAGACATCTTGCTGGGATGTCTAGGGATGTCTGGGATGTTTTCCTGGGATAAACGCTTCAGTAAATTTATCTAAATTTAATGTATTCTATCCAAATTTTCCGAAAAACTAAATAACAAAACCAACACTTTAAGGAAGTTAAAGAATGAGTAAACATGTAACTTCCAAAATAGCTCCAGCGATGATGAAACACAAATTTCAAGGACGCAAATAAAAAATTAAAAAATAACAGATGACATACGATGAAGAAATCCCGCGAACATGACGCACCTGAAATGCAGTACCAAATGCAATAAGGCTGCAGTACCAAATGCAATAAGGCAGCAGTACCAAATGCAATAAGGCTGCAGTACCAAATGCAATAAGGCTGCAGTACCAAATGCAATAAGGCTGCAGTCCCACACGCTACGGCGCAGGTAGCGACCTAAGAATGGGTCACCTGGCTCGTTGCTGGTGTCGTATTCTATTCCATCTTTACAAAATGGATTTCTTACCTCTTCAGAACAGAACAATTTTGCGATTCAAAAAGTTTTTACGACGCAATCTCGAGAAAGGCAAACAATATATTCATAAGATGATTGAAAATGTGTAAGAAGACTCGTGAAGTGCATTATCAATTAAAAGTAACCAGAATAACTTTTGAAATTCGTTGGGTGCTGAGGATGTGACAATATTTATGGGTTATTTGTGAACATTGAGTACATTATGACTTCATGCTAGTGACGCCTGGAGTTTTTTACTTTTATAAGCCAGTTGTGGGTTTTGGGATCTTTTTTCTTTTATTGGTTGTGAGCATTCACTTGACTTGATTTCTTCTTGAGCACGAGTGCATCAACAAACTTGAACGCTCATAAATTGCTGCGTTCACGATATAAATGAGGTGTGATAGGAACGCCATAACTTGAAATTCCAATACAATTGAAAATAATGTACGTTTTACATGCTAAGTCCAGCACTAAACGGGAAAAGGGTTAGAAAAATGGTATTTTGCGGCCGTGCAAATGTAGCCTGCACCTCTGAAAGATCTGGATGAAACTCATTACACGGGAATTTCAAGGTTTTCCCCCTATATTTTGCATTCAATAACAAAGTCATTGAACTGACAACGAAACTGACACGGCAACGCAACATAAATTTTCCGGTGGAACACATCTTGCTTTGCTGGCTAGGTGTAGAGCCCATATTTTACCAGTTCAGTGTCGGAAATTGCAGGGTTTTCCCCCGAAATATTTTAGCTGAGCACGAGGACACCCCACGTCCGGCACAGGAAACCCGTCTCTGCCGGGCCCATCGTACGTCCAGAAAGATAGACAGCGGAAGGCAGCGCTGCGCAAACGATCACGCGCGTGTGCGTCTGTGTATGTATGTGTGTAGGTGTGTGAGTATGAGAACTTTGGTTTGAGAGCTATTTACCTAACTGATCTTATGTATACTTTTTATAAAACGCGATGTCACACTTTGTGAGTGATGATTTCGCAGTCTTAAGGACCTATCCTCTGCCCACCTCTGTTTTATACTTTTATAAATGATTTCCCACCAATACTACCGAACACAAAAATTGATATGTATACGGACGACGTCCAAGTCACAACATCAAGTCTCAACTCAAACTACAAGAAACAAAAGCAATCACTGAAGGTCTTTTAAATAGTTTGAAATGATGGCATGCCCAAAATGGATTCAAACTGAACGCGAGCAAAATGCAGTGTAACATTTTCGGAACCAAATGTGTAATAAAAAAGCTGCCTAAACTTACTTCAACTCAAAGAAACAAAGAAAACGAATCGGTAGATAAAGTAGAAAATTTAAACGTACGGTTCGACCAAATTATAACCTTCAAATCCCATGTCACAAAAACAGGCAGTAAAATGAACAGAGCCTTGACGTTTTTTCTTTACCCCTTGAAGAATGGCCACACGAGAGAGCGAGACCATTAGCCATTCAATCTAGGGTTAAAGCGCTTTGACTACTTTCGTTTAATGGAGGAGATACACAGAAATGTCTTCAGAAAAAGTTACAGAAATGCATGAGCTTTGCATGAACTTTGGTTGTTTGCAATGGTAATTTCAAGAAATGTGATCACGCAACTTCTTTTCTAGAGAAATTGAGGTGGATCTCCGTACAGCAAACGTTTCTCATTCGTAAACCCCGATATGTTTTCTCCTTTTTACACTTCCTTCATAGCATAGCAAGGGTTGTTAAACTTCTCCCACTCAACGCTGCAGACAAAATTCAAAACAGGAGAAATGACGTTTTAGTGAGCTGCCATTCATCTGATGTAGGGCAAAAAGCTCTAATCTCAGGAGTCCTGCAATGGAATAATCTCCCTTCGTGCATAAAAATATCCATCCTATCACTGAAGGATTTCAAGGAAAATGTCCCGTCATTTTACGTTTTAACAGTTAGGCATACATGTATATACGTATATATCCATAAGTACGTGTATCTCTTCCCAGTTATATACGTATACGTATTTTATAACCATCACCAAAGGTCAGCATTCAAATTCCAAATGTGAGAAGCCTGGAAGCAACTAATGTCTTAGTAACGTCATTACTTCTTTTTCCTATTTTATATTCCATATTTTTGAAGGCTAACATTCTCAATCACTCAGTAGTACGTCCATTAGAACTAGTTTTAAATAACCATATAAGTTGCAAATAATCATATACGTTCATCTTTAAGGGTGTCAGTGCGAATGTTTCAATACTGACCATTATTTACATACGACTCGTTGAAGCGCCTAAGTACGAGCAGATTTAATTAACCTAAGTTTGCAATCGAATAGTTAGCCAATCTACTTCGCTTTACATGTACGATTATCATCAATAGTTGTCCCTTCTTAATTTAATGGTACCGGTTTACTAGTTAATATTGTTAATATCGGTAAGTATTCCATGATAACTCGTGGAAGTGCAGGAGGTAAACCTTCGCTGCTCTATCACTGTGGTTTCTCTAAGCCCCAATCTTGAAAATTTGCAACCCCACCACGCAATTCTTCCTAGGTGACTTGTTCTGTCAAGTGAACGAGAAATTATAAATTTTCTGAAGTGGTCAAAACGGTAAAATTAATTTAAACAATAATTAGTTATCGTTTTAATTTATTGTTATTATCTGCTTAAATAGCATCAGTACTTAAGCTGCGGTAATGTTTCGTAACATTTTCCAAGGATCATTTTCTAAAAAACTAGTTATTTTAATGTACCATATTTCTACGTTAGGACATCAATGTTTCCCCTACAAGTTTAGTCACATGTTCAGCTTCATGTTTTTGGTCTAACTTCCTAACTTAATTTTCAATATAACCATGCAAGACTAAGTATTCTACGTATTTGTACGCTAATTCTAGTTCTGACCACTATAATCGCATCGCAATGGGCGATTGGCAAGCAAATTAGAAGTCAAGGTTAACAGTATCAAAATGATTCGCATTCCATGGTACACTACTCTATTATCTTTAACTGAAAAAGCGTGTCATTCGAAATATAGAATCTTATCTCTCTTTCTGATGACACAAATTTTCCCACTACTATGGTAAACTTATACGACACCGTAAACACATCTTTGCAAGCCCCAGAGGATGCAAACCCTCCGAAGCTTTTACGTTTGAACGTACCACAACTCGAATTCAAATTATCGATGTTTAGCACTTAGACTACGATTCTCCACACAGGTAAAATTACATGCCGACAAATATCTCTGCTGTGAATTAAAAAATGAGGGATTTTAGTTTCACATATTTGGTCACTCTGTTAATTTTCTTTCTAATCAGAACTAGCTTATTCGATTGATCAACACAAATTTGACGAAAACTCGAAAATTTGTATTTATACATGATAGCGCTTTGGTTACATAAGGTTAGGTTAGATGATGGCGTGTACCATTTATGACCCACTCCGGAGGCAAAGTGTTAATTTATCTTCCGTATATTAATCCGCTTGTACATACCTACGTACCTACGGTTTAGTTACGCTTCGCCACTTTTCAAGCGAAAATTAAAGTCTCGAGCGAAGTATCCTGTATACGGGTTGCATGTTTTGCTATAAATAGAAAATTGCTTCCAAGGCCGGACTGTCTCTGCACTGAACCTTTAAGTTCTGTCCATCACTTCAAAGGACCACTTCTCATGGGCTGGTTTATCTAAATTTTCGTGAAATTTTCACGGGTCCTACTAGTTCTGTATAATTCTTACGAAGCTCAGCTATTTTTTCACATTTCATAACTTATCATTAAACAAATTCAAAATTTTATCACCATGCACAAAGAAGCACACGATGTTTTTGGTTAATATATAGCCCAACGTCCTAATGACCACTTCGCGCTGAACGATAAGCCAGTAAATTAAGAATTAAAAGTCAATGTTTCAACGCGATGTCCGCATTTGTTCTTAAGGTTGCAGCCTTACTTATTGATAACGGACATGCACCCTGCCTGCTTTATAGGACTCATTTTGTTCGAATAAACGATTTTTCTTCTTTCTGTTGATCGTGGATTGAAAGATTGGATTATTCGTTGGTTTAAAGCTCCTTATTAACATGAAATGTGATCCGAAGAGAGTACAGAGAGGGGACCATTTAGTATGAGGTACTGTATAGAGAACAGATGATCTATGCACAAGGTGTGTTCCCACACTGGATTCCCAGCGTATAGGAACAGCAAATCGGGAATCAAGAGGAAAAAAGGGAAAGAAGAGATAGTGAAAAAAAAAAAATTCGAGAAAGCAAAATGGGCACAAAAGATAGAAATCCCGAAGGCCAATCTATATAGCTCAGGTAACCTAACAATGCCCTCCTGGGGTTACCAATCCCTATAGCATAAGATAAACCTATTTAACCTAACCCTATTGTCTATCCCATGCCTTCTGAGGGATGAAGAGGAAAAGAAATAAAAGAAGTGATAAAAAAATTTAAAGATAGTAAGCAGCAAAGTGGGTAAGAAAGATAAGAAAAAACAAAGAAGAGATAGCAAAGAAGGTGGGAAAATTGAAAGATACAAAGTAGGCATGAAAGATATCAATCCCGAAAGCCGAACTTCCAGCTGAGGCAGCCTAACAGCGCATCCTGAAGTTGCCAGTCCCAATAACATACACTAGACAAACCTAACCTTATTGCCCAGCATATATCCCTGAAGGAGACGAAGAGTACAAAGCAATCTCGTAAAAAAAACTGGAATTAATTCGAACCAGGAGTGATTCTGAGCACTAGATCTAAAGAGAGAAAGGAAAAAACTGGAATGAATTCGTAGCAGGAGTAGTTTTGACCACTAGATCTAAAGAGAAAGGAAAAAAAGTCACTGCAACGTTAAAAAGAGACTCAATACAATTACTGTTGAGGCTTTTTCCTGTTCTCGTAATTGCCGGCTTACTCGCTACAGCCTGAACTCGGCATCAACTAAATCAACAGTTGACAGAACAATCGTGTCACCAGTCAAAAGATAGCTTCACAGTTCCGAACTTTGCGTGAATGCCGGTGTAGTCATTATAAACGAATGCGTCCGTTTACGTTTTTTGTGGCAGTGACATCGTTAATCGCAGCTTTCAAACGTGAATAAGACGGACTTGTCAGGTCATACTTATGTGCTATAAAAAGAGTTACGGATGTGTTGTAAAAAGTTATTTATTCATTTTTTTAGTAGATAATAGGGACTTGATTGTTATCTCTTCTTCACAGACAGTCTAATTCAGCCCCAAATTGGGGCAATTAAAGCTGAGCGTTTACACAGAGTACGACGTGACGCAGAGATTTGAATAATTCAGAGCAGAGTACGATGTGACATCGAGATTTGAGTAATTCAACATTATATCTTTAGAAAATAGAACTTGCATTGAAATCGGGGGAGGGAGGGGGGTTATATACACCTGCACTGACATTGAATGTACAAGTTTACTAATTCCATGCTTTAAAAATGGGAAACACATTGAGTGCACAGTTAATGTGACAAGAGACGAGGTTTCAGCTCGACAAAAGTCGACGTCTAACACACGAGAAGCAAGCAGTCATAATCGGACAAACGATGACGACAGCTGCAAAATCAGGCCAAGGTAGGCAGGAAAACACTAGGCAAAACTATGTAATCACTAAAACTAAGAGGACGTAAATACACGTTCTTCACTAGTTCTTAGTTAGAATGCTCATCGCTCAACTCTTATGACGGACCCATTCTGAATGGTCGAGCTACGGATATTAAAAAAAAAGTCAATTTACCTTAGGTCCTTATTTTGTTCCTATATTTTTTTCTTCGGTAGTAAGGGTGGATTAAAACATTTTTCTAGAGATAAATATCTATTAAAAGTAATAAAAGAAGTATCGAGTAATTCTACACTCATCACTATCTGAAATGATTAATTTTGAGCACATATTACAAGTGAAACAAGGAAAATTGATAAAGAGGATGAAGAGTAAATACATAAATCGAATGAACACACGAGATGAAATGTATTATCTTATAAAGAACATTATAGTCATGACCTAAAATAGTAATGGGTACAGAGGAGCCCGATTCCTTTAAAATCGTCTTACGTTGACGAGCGTAACAACCAGACAATGTCTGATGTCTGGTCCACTGCTACAGCTTATGATTTTAAAACTATTATAAATCGGATGATCAGCTTCTAGGGAATGGTCTCTACCGCCACTTTGTTCAAAGCTTGTAGATAAAAGAACCTTTATTAATCCCAACACGTTTTACCATCGGGTTTTCAAAGCCTTACAACCACTGGCGTTGTAAGGGATGCGAGGAATGTCTGATGTCTGATTTAAACTTCTATTTCCCAGGGAAGCATTCCCTGGTTACGTGAAAATGCCTCCTGAGCCAAGGTTCGAACCGAGGTCTTCTCGGTTACGAGGCGGCCATCACACCACCACTAGCCCACGGAGTCCACAAAAGATACTCTGCCGGTACGACCAGAAATTCCCCTCGCTCTGCAATATGCGTCCCAAAACGGCTAGTTGTCTCCCCACAACACGTAACCCAACACTGCCTAGGCTAAATTTAATTCATTGACGATGCGACTCCGCTAGAGCACAGGCATTCTATCAGTAAACCGGAAAAAACAATCAACAGCGAAATTATTGCGAAAAATTACGAAGTTAATTTGCCGATAGTATTTACACTTTAAGCTTATGTTCCTCAGAATTACAAGTAAATGTATTTGTGGATTCATGTCAAGAGCTAGACATGTATGGTAGATAAAGATACAGCATTTTCTTCGGAACCTTAAAATTAGTAGATCTTTATTCTCGGTTGTATTCGCAAGAGTTCCTCAACATAGGTTAGTGATGATGAATTTTCACAAAAAAATAGGACCGCAAGTAATCCAATTGACTTGTAAAAGCATCCAAAGCATGCAAAAGCGACGCGCACAGCAGAGCACGTGGGAATTTCTGTGTCACCGACAGGGTGTCTGCAAGCCCACACCAAGTAGCGTGTTAGCGACCACTTCCTAGCGGCTGGTCACCCGATTTATCGAGATTATAAAATCATGGGCTCCAGCAGTGAAAAAGTTATCATTGCTTGAGAGTGTTTCCATTCACCAACATAGACCAATTTTAAATGAATTAAGACTCGTCTGCAGTCCTTAATATTACAGGTTACAACTATAGTTTTTTTACAAAATTATCCACTTCGTGTTTTTCTTTCGTAGGTTTATCCATTTTATCCATTGATCATTTATCCTTTATCAATTTCTCATGCGTTCCCTTGTTATAAGCTCAAAAATGTTTTTGAATTGCTCGAAAGCTTTATACTTCTACTAGACATCTTTTTCTAGAGATGATTTTACCCGGCTTAGTTTTACTATTCTTATGTCATTCACGCTTCCCTAAACGAAAACAAATTCTTTTCGTGTTACGTTTAAGCGGCACTTACAATAAATCGAACATAGCAGTGGGGACCCTACGTACACAGACGACTCCAAAACATTCAGGACTAATTCGCTCCGCTGCTTGGGACGGGTGAATGCCTTCGCTCAACACAGCGCAAATCTAAAGAACGTTCACCGGCCCGACGTACTCAAAGGATGTTTTGAACGCCGCAGGCCACTCCACAATCGCCAGAGGATACATTAGCAGGCCTACCTCCAGCAACAAGGCCACGCCACGCACAGCACGGGAAGTGCATCGTCCGGCAGAACTCCCCAACTTTCACCTTAATACAACTAAATTATATTTTCGATTGCACTACATTTCGCTTTGCAGATAAAGCTAAAGCAGCAGCCCTTTGGCACGGTGCGATTTTGCACTGTTGGTCCTTGCAGCGTTGAGAGCAACCGCTCGAGCTAAGAGGTGAGATTTCAAGGTTAAATAAAAATGGTCACGTGTTCAACTTCTGCGCAGTGCAGACGGTAAAAACACAATCTTTGCAGTGAAGTTCGAGGTTCAATGTGGCACACAGTCAAAGATTTTCGTATTCAAAATATATAATCAGATAGCATACGTAATCAACAAAGTCCACGCGTAATCCACAAAGACCACTAGTAATTCATCAAGCTGAAGATCAGATTTCCAGCAAGTTTAAAGCTCTCTATCCTCACGAAATGTGATACAAAGAGAGCGAAAAGAAGGGGACATTTAGTACGGACTGCAGGGAGTGGAGAATCTGTGTACAAGATGTGTTTCTACACAGGGCAGCCTGCGCATAGAAATAGTTAAGAATCAAGAGGAAGAAAATACAAAAAATAAATAATAGAAATGAAGTGAAAATTGAAAAAAGTGAAGTGAGCAGGAACGACCGCAATCCTGAAGGCGTTTCTTCAGCTGAGGTAACCTAAGAGCGCCTCCCCGGGTCTCCATGTCATCTAGCTGAAGTCAAGAACCTTCACATCAACTGACCGCAAATAAAATCCCTAACGAACTGGAGCTCTTAAAAACACCGGAATTGCAATAATACGTGGAGCCTAAAGAATAGGAAACTAAAAGTTCAACAAAAAAGAAAACTACACAACTCTTGAGAACCGGTTTTTTAAAGCATTCCTGATTTTACAGCTATACAGGTAGCGAACGCAAGTATATAGGGCACAGGGACTGGATCTTTAACCCTATAAGGGCTCACTTATCCGTAAAGTCAACGATACACCGCATAAACAATTGTTCTTACTTTGTGTACTTATGAGCATATTCACTTTTAAACTTAAACAAAACAATAAGAATAGGACTAAACTGGTTTACAATCGACTCCTCATTTAGAGCGTTGTGTCGGTTCCACCAGACAACCACTTCATGGCCTTATTTGCATCTCGGTATACGCTCCATTTTCTCCTTATGCCGCACATTTTCCATGCTAATTGTTGCTCGTTCAAACTATCACCGCTTTATGCGTGGGGGACGACTCGAGAGCGGTCGGTTCGTGGGACAGATCTAGCGCTCTACATGTGGGGAAACGGGAAGAAAAATGGCTATTGCGGAGTAAAACCTAACGAGATATGAGAAATTACCAAAGTTGCACATGAAAGGCAGCTTCGGCTCAAAGTTTAGACCGTATTGTGCTACCGAACACCCCCACTACCACCGTGTATTTGGTATTGCAGAATATTATATTACACACATACATTTAAAAATATAAATGTACATAAATAAGGTTGTCACACAACGATCCCGCACACACAACCTTCACGGAGGCGTGCACCAGGAAGCAACCACATGCTGGTGTTGCTAATGACTCATTGTGATTCAGTATAAAATGAACGTACAACACCAGTATATAAAATGCGTTATTTTGGAGATACAGCTGTAAGCCAAAGGAAATCGTTCGAGGGCAGATATGCGACAATGAAAAACACTCGAATGGGTTATTGTTGTCAATGTTATAATATTCCTTCAGAAATCGTTAAAAAATCTATCTCGTTCATTGCTCAGGAATTTAAATGGGTAAATTTCAGCGCGTTACTTCACAAGAATCCCCACAAAATGCAACTCATACATAAACATCTCGGATGCACGGCTTCAACAAGTACAGGCCGATGATACCTAGCCTTACGATTTTGTGCTTGCGAGTCCACTTTCGATCTTATTTCTGAGTGATGTACACCCGTCACCATAACCCTTAATTACATGGGAGCTGGCGTTTAGGGTTACAAGTACGGACATGAGAGTTTTATTAAAGAGTATGTTCAATGACCCGAGGTTCGTTAGGACGTTTTCCTGGGAATAAAAATATTCAGCTATATTTTTAGCATATATCTGTTGGTATTACAACATTTACTCGCCCGAAAATAAGTTTTTAGATCCGAATGGTAAATGTATTTTCAAACACACGAGGCTCTCTCACTGCGGAAGCGTTAATGAAATAACATCTCTTAATATCGCGTGCCGTGTTTTGACGTACTTTACCTCTGAAGTTTGGGTCACACAGCTACCCAACGCGGCTGGAAGTTTTCAATCGTACTTATATTCAACTCGAGTAGGCAATCAAAGACGTGCGTGAATTTTCATATTTGTTGTAGTACAAATATTTACTAACAGGATAAGATTAATAAATCCACATTGAGCCTAATAGTAGGTTCGAATTACGCGATAGTTACACTGAGATAGAGAGGACAGCTACAAATGTCGATTAACCTGTTAACGGTCACCGTTCAGGTGGCCGGTATTACATTCACACGGTATGTGTAATCGACAGCGACCGTGTGAATACAACATCCACGCGGACATCATATCATGTCAATACCCGTTAACAGGTTCAGAAATCCAACATGGGGCGAGCCAGCAGGGCCTGTTACGGCAACGTCTAAATTACCTACGATAAAATCTCTGCTCTATTTACAAGCGTAAACTTGATACCTATTTTCTACCGTGCTAAAGCGTGCCTGTATTCGTAACATAAAATTTAAGTAGGTTGAGGTCTCGCTCAGCAGAAAGATGTAGGTCGTCCTATCTGAACATCAGCATATAACAGTTCTAAGTTTAGGTGCATTTGATTCCAACGTGCAGGAGATTTTTTTAACGAGGGTTTCGGATTGTAAAAAGAGGAGGTAAATGTGTCTTTGATCAGGATTCACGATAACGCTAATTCTAAACTGTTTATTTTTAGTAAAGAAAAGATAAACCCTTGACTATGGAAAACACTACTTCAGGCAGCGTGCCCGTAGCCTACCAGTCTCAGCAGTCTACTTTACTAGTCCCAGACGCTTTCCAGTATGTACATTACCAGTCCTAGCAGCTTTCCAGTATGTACATTACCAGTCCTAGCAGCTTTCCAGTGTGTACATTACCAGTCCTAGCAATCTATGATATCAGTCCGGCAGCGTCCCAAGAGCCGCCTCCTACCGGTTCTGGCAGCGTCCAGAACAGGTCACCTCTAAAAAAAACCTTACATATAAGAAATACCGATGCGTCTTAAAACACACTGAAGAAAAGAATTATCGAATACCTGCTGCTAAAATGACTGTAGAATTAAATAAATATCGAACAGGATAGGTCATAACTAAAACTGTTCAATATGTCTGTTCTGCTCAATAGTCTGATATTACAAAAGAGCGTCCATGTCACTTTTTCAACAAAGAATGCTGAAGAGGCTGGATTGGTGCAAAACATCTCAAGGCCCGGCAAACGGACTTATGAAAATGAGTAATTTTCTGTGACGAATTCAGTAATTACCATTCTCACATTAAAGGGCGAGTGGTGAGTGTAGAATTGCCGTTAGAATTTAAATAGTTCTCCATTTTTGAGACAGTTTTCCCCTGGATTACTTACCATAGCTCACGTTAACTGGCACCAAACTGTTTCATTTTACTGCAAGAATGGAATAACTGAGCAGCTTGGTCCTGAGATTATCGGCAGGAGGCAAAGGATAAATCACTTGCTTGTGATTTATCTTGTGTGCATAGTTACAAGCCAGCTGTCAAACCATCAATGATATCAGACTTTTAGTAGTACACTAGACCACCCGTAACTCGTTGGGTTACTATGTCAATGCCAAATTTGAGTCTCAAATTATTTTTCTGCACTTCCTAACAAATACCACAAGCCGAAGAAAGTAATTCATTCACCTTAGTCCCAATGGACCGTAACCATGATACGATAGAAAACCATTATTTCATCAATGCGAGATGGCTTTTGAGTTTCTGCCCTGTGTTATTACTGAAGAGTGCGCACGGCTACAAGCAAGATAACGAGCAAACAAGATTAATGTTTTAGTATTATATAGACTCGCTAATTATTTATAATTACATAGAACGTTACGCAATATAAATGAACACATCCAATTCAATGTGGTATGATTTTCATTTCGCAACACAGATACCTTAAAACGCTTCGTCAATTTTCGAACATACATTTTTGTCCCCCTCTATTTAAAACAACCTGTGAAACTAAATATTCTAAAAATCCCGCGCCTCGACTACGCCTGAGCGAGCAAAGCCCAACAATTGCGTATTGGCACCTGACGCAGCTTCCGAAGAGGCGTTAGTTAGTTAATCAACATGCACATAAGAATTGACCCGACATCGTGCTGCTGGGACACAAGTAAGGCACCCCACACCACACTCAGAGTGCATATGTTTATGCTGCGCGGTAGACAGAATACGAATTACCTCTACATTACAGAGTGGGAACTCGTTAGTTGTCAACTATAGTTAATTGAAAATTTAAAGTTTCAAATCGACTTCTACGTTTTAACTTTAAGGCTGTAGTCTTACTGATTACAACCCGATTGTACTATACCTTACATGTGGCTGATTACGGAATAAACGACCTTTTTTTCTTTCTTCCTTTGTTTAACAATGTTCCAGCGAAACAACAAAATCTCGGCGACGCCAGCGAGGAATACCCGACACTTAACAAAACGTAGGTATCTTTGTTAAGGAATACTTTTCTGGATGAGCAAGGAACACCTAAGTCCACTCGAAAATTCTTAAGAATGTCGATTACATTAGATTATAAGTTTAACTCGTTAACTCCGATTCTCCACACAGGTAAAATTACATGCCGACAAANCTTATTCGATTGATGAACACAAATTTGAAGAAAACTCTAAAGTTTGTATTTACACAAGATAGTGCTTTGGTTGCATTAGGTTAGGTTAGATGATCGCGTTTACCATATATGACCCACTGCAGAGTCAACGTGTTAAAGCTCCCTATACACATGGAATGGGACCCAAGAGGAGCGAATAGAAGACGCCATTCGCTATTGACTTTAGAAAACGTGGAACCTATGCACAGGTGTGCTCTCACACAGGATTCCCTACGCATAGACACAGCGAGTAAAGAAGGAAGAGGAACAAAAGATAAATAATATTCAGGGAAGAGGGCATGAAACTGGAAAGAAGCTAAGCGGGCAGGAAAGATAGAAATACCGAAGAGATAGCTAGAGATGAAGTAGCCTATCAGTAACCCCCTGTGGGGCGCGAGTCCCCATAGCATAAAGCAGGTAAGCCTAACTAACCTAACCTTTCTGCCCCCTGATAGGTGCTCAAGTGCATGTATTGAACTGATCCTGTTCGTCTCCATGACTACAGGGAATAAAAAATTCCAGAAGCCTGCTTTCCATTCATTTTAAAAAGCCATTACCACCAATCCTACCTAACCTCATTGCAGATTCCCGAGTAGCCTGGTTTCAACACAAGGCACAACTTGTAGAATTCGCAGCAGTTTAATTTCTATCATAACCCTCTTTCCGCCGAAGACGAGTTCATTCGCTGTTGCTAATTAGTATTTATTTTCAATTGAACGCCAGCAAATTCGTCCATCTTCCTCTAAAAAATCGCTTGGAACAGGGTTTGTGTCCCGTGACCTCCCGCGTGAACCGAGCCACGTGTGTTCCCGGAGCTGGCGCGGCTAAAAAACACAAGAGTACAAGCTCTAGTCGAAAACCTCTCTCGAAAAGGGCTCGAGCATCCGTCATCTTCTGTGTATTAAATATACGTTAGATCTACTGAGCTTTATTATTATTAATAGTAAATGCTACAAGATAAAATGTTAAATTCTTAAGGGTACCCTCTTATTACCGGTAACTTCGACAAAGAAATGTTATTTTCAGTATCACTAATACGGACTGCCTCATCTGACAGTTTCGCTATCGATATAAGAATACGGACCCGAGAATTGTTTTCTGTCTAAATCCTCAAGAGCTTGACCAACACGGACGGGTGGGCAGATGGGTGAACGGACAGAAGAACCAATGAACCAACGAAGCAATGTTGGGCTTATTTTTATATTAATTATAACTAAGTGCATAAAATTCTCCATAAATTTAAAGTGTTTAAAGAGATTCCCATTGTAATAATATAAACGAAATAACGCATACAGTATTTAATTTTTTCCTTTATATATTTAAGGGGACACCTGAAGTTTTATTATATAGTGTTTATTATTAGCAAAGTTGCTGTCTTGGTTTTATCACCATGCCCATTGGGATACAATAACTGTGAACTATCAAAGATTGTATTCCCAATATTTCTTAAAATGGTAAAGAGATGAATTTATTAAGAATAAACAGAGAAGTCGAATTCTCTTCAACTTATAACTAGGTTATCCAATCCTGAAAATTTAGTTGATCAACTGTTCTTTTCATGACAAAATGTATTGTGTCAAAAATTTCATCCCTGTATACTGGATACCAGCTTCGCCCATATCCCCGTAACAAATGTTTTCATTTCGTCCCCTTGATAACGGGTTGTGTAAAACAACTCCAAAGCTTGGCAAAATAAAACGTATCTCAGAATAAGTTTTTAAAATCATTTCTAAAAATGCAACTTGGAAATTCAATATTTCAAGAAATGGTCTCTTAATTTCAAGAAACAAGAATAAATAAGTACATACTTAAAACCCTACCGTACGCATGTACTGCAAATCTATAGAATATCTTTCTTCCTAATACATTAGGATTATAGTGGAATACATACGTATCTAACTTCAACAGTTAAGAGTATACATCAATTATACACGTAAAATCGAGTGATATTCACGCTCTCAAGCGCACGAATGAGAATTAAATTACTGCGTACGTCACTTCATATTTTAGATCAGATTTTCTCGAGTCCCTTTCCAGGCCAGGCCACAGAGTTCACTTCACACGAGGTCCCACGCCTCGACAATGCGTCCGCAAACCAGAAATAACGAAAGATAGGCAAATTAATAATGAAATCCACGGGGAAAATCTCTACAGATGTTTAGGTACTAAACTAATGCTGCAGGATAATCCAGGAATAGAGCCGCGAGATCCTGAGTGTCAAGGCTGGAAAAAATAAACAAAATGTACACAAAAACAAAAACGTACATAACATTTCAGATTGCAGCAACAATACGAGCAGATTTACAGAATCATAAGCAGATATTCTGAGAAATTATTTATACTCACTTCATGCTGCGTTGGGTTCACCAGAATTGGGTAATGTTCAAGTGAGAAAACACAGTTTTACTTGAAGTTCCTGAAAGCGAAAATTACGAGACGAGTTAGCTTCGAGGAAGAAAACAGATCTAAAAAGTACGTATGAAATCTCGATAGATAATTCTACGGCAGCAACTTAGACTGAAGTTGTTCAGGAACTATGGATGCCCCCAAAATGAGTTGAATGCACCCCTTGCGCTACGACATCTAAACTCTGACTGCTCGCGAGTCGCGACTGCACCAGCAGCTTTTATATGTTCCAAAATCTGCTGCTTCTTCGTCGACTGCGGGAGATGCTAGGAATTCCCACAGTTGCTCTCACGGTCACAACACCAGGCGAAAGAGACAAACAGTTTAGCGAATTTTAGGAAAAAATACATACGTAATCATTTGAACAAAAATTGGATTCTGGAATTAGAATATTAGCAATGTCACAGAAAATACGGATATATATGAATTGTTGACATCGGAAATCGGAATAAACGATTTTTTATATGAACAGAACAGGTCCCTTAAAACTCACGACCATACCCTAAACGTTTAAGTTGGAAACTTTTTTAGTCTATTAATTTTAAAGACAGCGAGCTTCAACGTCGGCGATGTTTTGCTTTAGTTTCTAGATGATGAATTTCCTGTCATTGTTACCAATATGCTGCTGCAAGAGTTTGCGCTTTAAATTCGACGACCTACGCAGGCTTTGAAATATTATCTAGTGTTCAAGGTTTCTCAGTAAGGATTGGGTAAAATTTTTGAGGCTACGACAACAATGAAGGTTTGACATTTTTTCACGATGAGGTAGAGGATACACGTTTTATTTTGCGTAGTAAGCTTCGAATTAGAATGAACATTGAAGAGAATTTTCGTTGAGTCTTCTTAGAGATGAAATATTTTGCTACAGGCTTCGAGCTCTCTTACCCAAAGCAACCCCTATCCTCTTAATGCTATAACCAAAAGGATTGGGGAAAACAATGAGTGAACGCCGCGTTCCTACGAAGGCACTAATATTTGAAAGTAATACTACATGTAAAATAAAATATTCCAATATAATCTCAGGTTATTAGTTATGTAGCTCCCCAAATTTCCAAAGAAAATCAGCGCATCAAAAAAATTTATTTGAGACTGAATTTGGTCCAAGTTGTCGTACAGAAAAAAAACAGTGATTACATCATAGTTTGCAATTTACGTATCCCAATATTGAGTTCTATTGAAAAAATATGTAGGTTAATACCATAGTTAAATCATAAGTGCTATGTACGTGGTATTCAAAACAATTTTCCAAATTAAGCATTTACGCTTCCGATGACGTATTCTCAAATTTCACTTGAGTCATGTCGTCTACTGATTACCTCCGTCATTTGGTTCGTGGACTTCGCGAATAGACAACGTGCGTCACGTTGTTCGGTGGTGCCGAGACTGCCGACCCATTACAATATTTGATTGAAATTTTATTTTGATTTGCCCTACATGCAGTGATAATTGACTGACTGAAATGTCGGAAGCTGAAGTGAAAGTTAATCATCTTAATGAAGATGGAACTCCAAAAACTGCAAAGCAGTTGGAAAAAGAAGCCAAGAAAGCCGCTAAGTTAGCTAAATTCAATGAAAAACAAGCCAAGATAGCGGCTGCTACTACCGAAGGCAAACCGGAAAAAGTAAAGGAGAAGAAAGTCCAGAAATCAGAAGAGGTGAGTAATTTGTAAGATAATATTGCTACTTGATTATTTGCGTTATAACCAGTGATGTTGCAATTTAATAGCTTGTATGCACTGATGTATTATCTGAGCTAGGGAGAAGCCAATGTTTTACCAGTTAATAGGTATTTATTGGTCTTTGCTTTTGGATTGTTAGCAATATTGTGTAATAAACTATGTTGTGAAGGCTATGAAATGATTAGGGTGCTCTGTGTAGCTGAAAGCAGTAGAATAATTAGTAACAAGAAAATTAACACCCCTAGGTCCCATGGTTGAGGGTGAATATTTAGCAATGCTTGCAAAAAAGTTGTAAAGACATGTTAATTAATTATTTGTCTTATAGAAAATTTGCTCTAGTTCATTGAGTGATGGTAGCATTTTACAAAATTGAAGAATAATTATTTAACCTTCATATGTTTCAATTTAACTATATTGAGGGATGTTTATGCAGTGTTAAAGTTTAGTTTTTACTTAGTAGAAGTGCATCAGATACAGTTGGTATGCTGTATACAACTTGTAAGGAAAGTATGGGTATCATAATAAAGATTCAATTATGGTGACTATTGTGAATCAATTGAGGCACGAACTCAATCAAACATTATAAAATAAGCTTTCCATGTCCAAAACAGACATAAACATGGAAATAAAGTTTAGGTGCTTTTGTAGGTGAAGAAGTGTGCTATTGATGAACTTGGTCAACTATCTATTTTTTCTTCTGTGTGGCTCAGTGTTGAAAATCTTTCTAAGTCAGACAAATCAGAGCAAAATTCATCCTGTGTTTGTTTGCTCCTGATTAGAAAGTATTGTCATGCAAATACCTGTAAATACCTATAATCTGAAGTAAAAATTTAATTATATTTGTTTTTGTGAACAAATAACATCATCATAGACTAAAATCTGTCTTAACATGGTTTATCACATGTCCTTAGTTATCCCAATAGGGTGTCTTAAATTCTTTTGCCTATAGAAATAGAAATGACCATTATAAGTTTTTGATTAGGAGATAATTTTTTACTGTGAGGTTCTTCAGCTATTTCTACCTCCATTCTTTATAAAAAATTTATGATTTTTCACTTTCTTGAGTTTTCTCTCAAGAGCTTAGCAAGACCAACTTACACAGTATTGGAAAATATTGTTTTTTTTTCTGGAATTTCTTGTTTACAAAGTTATATATAGTAAAAATATTTAGCTTAATTGCCCAAATTTTAGGTTTAAGAAATTCTATACATTTTGGGCATTACAGTATCCAGCATGCACTGTGGGCTACTCATATTATTTCAGCATGCACTGTGGGCTACTCGTATTGATTTACCTTGGGTATCTTGAGTAGTCCCACATGACGTAAAAGTTGGTATAGCTTACTTTGATAAATTAAGGGAAATACTCTGGCAAATAGTTGTAATGTCATATCCTTGAAAGGTACTACTAAGTGAAGAGGTCACCTTTAAATGTTCCAATACATTCATTTACTGAAGTACCAAACAGTTAATTGGATTTTAGATTGAAAAATTACCTTACCATCAAGCAGGCTATTCCAGACACCCTGGTTAATGGAAGATAATCATTCCACGCTGTATAATGGACGCTAAAGGGCCAAAAGTATATGAAATTTCTCAGTTCCAGAATATGGGCATTAAAGTTCAGCATTTTTGTTACATATTTAACTTAGTAAAATTTCATATCAGCATATTAAAATGCTAAAGGAATTCTATGTATAACTTTTATTTTTCAGTTTCACAAAGTTGGTCTTGCTAATGCTCCTAGAGAAAAATCTCACTTATAGATGAGCATTTGAGACTTCTATCTTTTGTGTTTACTTTTTTTTCTATTTCCTTGCCTTTTCTACTGATTATTTTCTTTTTCTATCTTTATCTGCTGTATCTTTATGCAAAGGATCCTGTGTGAAACAGAATATGCCTTGAGCTTAGATTCCCCATCCTCTAAAATTCCAAATCCATATTTAGTGGTCACTTCTATTTTGATGTTACAGTCAGTGACAGATACCTACAATGTATGATACTACTACAACTTAATTTGTTCATGGGATGGAGAAAGGGAAGCTATAATTAGTTACCACAACGAAAACAACCTTTATTTTGAGGAGCTGTCAGTGCCCAGCCCTACCACCAAAATATTGGCAGCAATTCAATAAGATGCTTGATGTTGTTGATTCAATAAACTTTTCTTAACTAATGCATTGTGTCTCATATACGTATATACATCTAAATTATACAGAAATACAAAATAACATATTGCAGGCTGTTAAAAGTGGATATGTGAGATGAGGCAGAGTAAAAGAACACATCTCCCTTTAACCTATTAATTTATAGGTTTGGTATGCAATTCAGTTTTCAAGAAAGTCAATCAAATAGAAAGGTAAACCTGCATCTATACTTATAGGGTATATGAATATAAACATTTTAGTTATTTTATAGATAAATATGCTTGCATAATTGACAAAAAATGTTGACTAAATGTATTTCATGAAGACCCAAATTACCTTAGAAACGTGTCATGAGGTATCCCAGTTGTAGAAATGGCTTTTTTTTTAAATGAGAGGTGGATAATCTCTGATGATAGGATCTTACAGCCATTTTGTTGCGTATACAACATGTTTTTTTATTTCTCAGTTTACAAAGTTGATCTTGCTAAGGCCTCTAGAGAAAAATTAATCTAATTTCATCCTTTATTTGATCACCTGCTGAGCCAGAGAAAATTGTCTCAGAATATAACTAACAGATGTTTTTATAAGATTTTGCCCCAGCAATTGGAGCAACTTTGAATGCTGTTGTTTCTTCTAATACAAATTTCTGTCAACAACTAAATGTTTTCTTTTTCAGTAATTCCTTGCCATATTGCAGTTCACTTTTCTTTAAATCAGTGCATTGTGAGTTTTTATGGCAAGCATTTGTATTTTATGTTGAAGGTTTTCTGGGTACATTGTGGAAATCTACAATACATGGAAATAGTTAAAATATTTCTGTTTTGTCAAAATTTCATTGATTAAAAAAGCATTTACTAGACTGAGAATAATACAGGAAATAAAAAGTGAAAAACAAAGTTTAAGCGTATAACCTGCTATATTCCACTGTATAAACTATAATCCCAGTTTGGTATGCGTTCGGAAGACTGGAGATCTGGATTTTCTAAAATACAAAGGGGTATATCTGCGTGAGATTGTACACTGGATGCCATCAGTTGATGTGTGGGAGACGACTAATCACAGCATTGTGTTCTGCTTCTTAGGCTTTAATTAGTTTTTCACTGAAGCCAGCATGTATAGCTTACTCATAGTAAACTTGCCTACCACTCTTGTACAGCTTTATGCCTGTGCGTTGTTGTTTTCTAAAGGACAATGGGATTATTAATTCAATGAGGGTTTATAGATGTAAAAAGACATGGTACTGCTACTTTGCAAATTTTCTTGTACTGTATGTGGTTCCAAAACATTACAGATGTGATAAACAAGGAATTGGTTTATGGCATTCTATAGCACTTGCAAAGACCTACAAAATGACTAAATATGATATAAAAAATGTTGATAGTAAAAAGTTATTAGCAAAACACTTTAATAAGCATCCCAAAAGGCATTTCTGATGATACCTTACAGGAAAAAGACAATTTTAATTTACCTGAGCTTTCTAGTTACTACCGTGATATCCATCGTTCTTTTAAGCCTATTCCGAAAAAAATTATTGGAATTGAGTGTTCGAAGTACATTGTGTACATAAGTAATCTATCATATTCTGCAGACTTAGAACTCCTGCATACTCCTGTTACCTTTAAGGGAGAAAGTGCCAGCTCCTTCAGTTTTATTTTGGTGTTAATCTAATATATTTCTTATATTTAAATGTCATATTGTAACTTGCTCACAAATTGTTTTGTAATGTTGGTTTTGTCTGTATGTACTCTCTATTTTTCTTTCTAAAAATTTTCTGTCACTCAGCACAGTATTTTAATTTTTAGTACCCTTCAAAATTGGCATAAAAAATAATTTTGTAAGGTGTTTCAACTTCTAATACAAGAACTGTAGTTTTAGGAATTTGTTCAACAAAAGCATTAGGTTGAAATGTATCTATTTTTGTTACTGTATGTTTTCCAAACAGGGCATTTAACAATTGCTATGGCTTCATCTTGAACAGAAATGTTGCACAAGGTATAGGGTATGTTATTAGGTGTGCGTATATCATAGGGTAGACGTGATTCCTCTAAAAACTAGTAGTTAATTTCATAGCAACAAATGTGCAGCCTACAAGCACATTTTATTTATTAACTAGTAGGCCTGCCCCATTAGAGGGACAGGACAATTGATGTTAAATTCTTAAGATGCCTCTTATTTGTGGTAACTCTGATATAAAATGTTATTTTCAGTATCACTGATTCAGACTACCTTATCTGACAGTCCTGCGATTAGTTTGGGAATACGGACCCAGGAATTTTTGTTCTGTCTAAATCCTTACGAGTGTGACACAAAAAAAGCAAGCAAGTAACAAATATGTATTAGTGTATAGTGGAATATTTTGTTCTTGATTACTCAGTAGATAATAATGAAATAGTATTAGAATTATGTAAATCAGCAGTTATATTGCACAATTTTCTGTAAATATAATTATTGATTAAAAATATAAGTAGTAGAATTGATTGAACTGAATTTTTTGTTATGGATTACTGATATTCAAATTTCATTCATGTAATACAGAAAACTGTAATGATTGGGACAAATATGCAGGCTCTTATTATATGTAGTACAGATTTAATCATTTAGAGCAGTATTTGCTAGTTGTGTCATGCACATTGATTCAAATTATAAAAAACTGTACCAGTAGGTGTTGAATATGAATTTTGGATGAACATATTAATTTCTTGCATTTAATTTTTGCTTTATAATGTCCCTTGTTCTACCTGTTGTAATTTTAAAGTTGTGTAGTCCTGGGAGTTGTTAGGCAAAATTTATTCTCTATTGTCATGGATTTTAAATTTTCTTAAATATTTAGCAAAATTACCCCTAAAAAGGCTAAATTATGTGGTGCTAAGGCTACATTTAGCCTTTGTGCAACATCAAGTATGTATGCAATAAGGTTGCATTTAGCTTTATACAAAGAACCAGGAGAATCCATTTGGAAACTTCCCATTTTGAGAATGGTAGTCCATAAAGAATTGAAATAATGTCGAAAAAATGTTTTATTTTTTCTAATTGTTTGACAGAAAGCTGTAGTGACATATGACCTCCCAACACCAGAGGGAGAGAAGAAAGACGTCAGTGTCGACTTGCCTGCCCAGTACAGTCCCCGCTATGTGGAGGCCTCGTGGTATTCCTGGTGGAAAAAGAAGGGCTTCTTCAAGCCTGAATATGGGGTGAGTCTCATACAGTGACTTACTGCTCAAATTTTACCACTTTTATTGAAGGAAAAATTGTTATTGTGGGAGAATTAAGTTAATAGTTGCCACTGTTTATTGAGATATCTATTTGTTAGTTTATCGAGACATTCAAAGATTTGCTTTTATCATGGGTGCTATCTCTCTCCACTTTATTTGATTTGTTTTGTTTTTTTAATACTTATGTGCAGTTCATCATTGAGCAGTTTATACCTGAGTATTCAGTTATCTTTTTGAAGGCCCTCAATTCAAATTTGCCAAGCTCTATGGATCACCCCATACAAAGAATACCTGAATATAAAGGGAGAATAAGCACATAACTGGCTTTAGCAATCAAAAGAACCATATGGTCCTGTTTCATTAGGACTAAGCTAGTGTTTCACAAGACGCAAAATGGAGCCTTGATGCAAAAATAGTTAGACTGTTGTTATCATTTGTGAGTTGACAAATGTCCGCTTTCTCTGAATATGAACAAATGGAGACATAATTATGGCTCTCAACTTCTTGTGCTTTGAGAGTTTTCTAGTTCATTTTGTTGCGTATTCTCTCCGGAGTAGCATTTGTTGCGTAGATCATCGTGGCGGTTTGTACTTGTTGAACTGGATTTTTTAGCCATGTTTGCAACAATTGTCCTTTGCTATGGAATCTAGCTCCAAAATATTATGGCATCCAGGCTGATTAGCTATTGTAGCTCCAGAACATCCATCATCCATCTCAGTCCAGTCTTGAACCCAAGATAGTTTATCTTCAAAATGCTGACTTGAAAGTTTTGCAAGAGGGGTTTCAACTGTACCCTTCCCTTCTGCAGCATTTGATTCTGAAAAAAGTCTCTGTGTATTTATCTTGTGATGAAATTTGCTCATCGCTGTGACTGACATCCTCATTGGAGGTGTTGCTCTTTAGCTGTCCGCAATCTGGAGGTTTCTGATTAGAATCCTCTGAAGGTTGGTCAATGGGAATTGCTTCATTCTCTACAGCGCCAGAACTTCTAGGGTAAATATAGTTCCTTCCCGTATACGGGATAGGAAACGAATCCGAGAGATAACGAGGGCAATTACCATTTGAATAGTAGGTGTGATACTCATAATTTTGGAGCGCACCCATTGAAAAAGGAGGAGCATAGA
>VOMN01105703.1:0-19567 GCA_014899125.1 Orchestia grillus | reverse complement strand
TTTGACATTTTCGGAGATTTACGACTACGACCGAGAGCGAGAATAAACGTCTATTCTCGTGAGGAGGTTTATTCGTTACTCGCGTTATTTTTCCAATTTTCCCCAAAAAAGATCCTTCCCTAGAAATCAATATTCCTTAACATATTCCTAATTTCACCACAAGTCAGTATATTTGTCAATATACATGAGTATTTTTCATAAGCGAACTTTTGAGTAAGGCACGCAATATAGATTCAGTCAAAGCAATCCATCACATCTATAAAATCCTACCTCATTGAAATCCCAATTCCCTGGCTGGTGTAATCCTTGGTAATGCACGGTCCGGCAAAAAAGATAGAGCAATTTAACTGTATACACAAAGAAACTAATAATTATAGAAGAAAAAAGTAACAACTTCCACTGTGATGAACACTTTTTCGTTAAGCCCGAGACAAAAAATTTGTGAAAGAGGCATCAATACTTGTTGACAATGTCCTGGACGACATTTGAATGAGGGCCACGGTTTTGTGAATGAGGGCTGCAGTAACGAAAAAGCAGTCCTTCATACCAACAAAATCTTATCTTCTTGAGAAAAATTTAAGTCTCTCTAAATAGCATTTGATGCCACTTTATCGAGAGGGTTTTGGAACTGAAATCACTAAAGTGTTAATCACCAATACCGACCCACTGTTGTAGTCTTTTTTTGAATTCATTATGGTCAATAGAATCATGTCCCGTAGTATTAGATTTCTTTTGTGAGTTATTGCAGCCTCTAGTTCTTCAATACTTTTGGCCACTGTGTTCAGGATATGAGGTGCCCTTGTATAAGAAATCCCATCACAGTTGAATCCGGTGACGTACGGGAACTCGAGATCACCTTGCCGAGAAACAAGAGGACCTGCAAACATGTCGCTCAGGGTTCCGAGTGATCGTCGGGAGGCATGCGAGGTCGCACCATCTTGCTTGAAACGTTCATCGTCCGAATCATGAGCTGTGACGAATTCAATAATAATTGAATACAGGGCACTCGGAAGCATTTTTCACAGTAACGGTCTGAGGTCGTAGTCCCAGTAACGCATTCTTCTTCGAAACAAAAAGGACCTCACACGCCGAAATCCCCCATGACTCTTCAGATCGCTGATATCCTTTTCAAAAGCTCTTGGATTCAATGAATTGGATATAGAATTGGATCTAATGCACCTAAAGTGATGAAAATATTTTTCTTATATCGCTATCAATTTCTTTTTAATAATCTTTTAAACTTCGTACAATGACGTTTGGGTCAATACGATTCAGAAGTTCAAATGACCAATCTAGAGTTAAAAAATTCTAGTACTTCGAATAACTGATGTTTCATGGGCGAATAAACAAATTGTAATGGGAATAAAACATTCGAAACCATTTAGAATAAATTTATCGAAGATGGTTATGGTGACATGAAATTTCGAAATGTGCCATTTTGACCCTTTCTCTTTTCTATAAATCTAGTATTAGAATTGATGCATTATTTTTGCCGGACTCTGTTCAATTTATCATATTAGATAAAGCCAGGAAACCTTTTTCAAATACTTTTTCTTTGCATTTGGCACTTTCGGTGATACATATAAAACTACAATTGGCACCCTGATTTGAATACCAAAGTCAGTTTTTCTAGCGCGTTATTTTTTTTTCTACAACTTACTCTCTGAATAAAGAAAGTTGCATTAAATAGACATAGGAAATAAAGCTCTTCATCTGCAAGCGATTAAAATAACCTACAGCTCGCAACTTTTCTATTGCGTTACGAGTGAGACAATGAGGTAAGAAGTGTGTGTTTTTTTGAATAGGGGATAACTATCATAGTCTGCAAACACAGAGTCTGCATAGTATTCCAAATTATAACTTTATTTGCATAGATATTTCTTTTATTTTAGGTCAAATTTGTACCCGCTATTTCTCGTGAATGCATAAAAAGTTTTGATTTATTTTACCATGCATGTGGTAATTTCACCATTCCAAGTCAAGGACTAAATATCAGTGCATTTCTCAAGCAAGCATATTCGTCATATTTTCAAGTGGAACTCGGAGATCAAGGTAAGCCTTTAGCCCACTCAAGGTGTACAAGCAGTGAGTCGAGAGTTAGCGGACCTGAACCAAAGGAATACGAGTTGAAATTCGGTATACTCATGGCTTGATGAGAGCCAAACGGTCATTGCACAGACTGTTGGTTTGGTTCAAGAAAAAATTCAGGGTACAACAGTGGAAAAATTAACATGGAATATCTTAATGCAACATCAGTATTTCATTCAGCTGGAATCTCAGAACCAGTTTTCGTTCGATAACCCCATGTAGGAGATGTGCGTGATGTTGACGAGAACGGTGGCAGCAATTATGCATGTATCGAAGTCAGGGATTAATCAGTTCTTAAGGATTTGATCAGTATGGAATGAATGATTTGGAACGTGATCTGGACGAAACAAAAAGGCTCTATAACTCTTACCCTGCATGAAGGCTGAACGAGAAAAATTTATTTGAAAGAGAGAAAGCATCATAATTTCAGAGAAAAAGTATGTTTCTGCCTTACGTTCGATCATTGATCGCTGAAAGCTTTGCTTCAAATATATCCTCCTCCACCACAGGAATATATTTGGTGCAGTCACAACTGGGCATTCAGTTGGCGTCCGGGAGGAACATGGAAACTAAGTCATTCAACTGTTGCAATAAGACAAACCCAATTACTGATCTTGACCTCACAATGATATACTTTCCTCCTGGTCAGCATCACTGCTGCATTAAGTATCCCTGCTCTCATAAAGTATCTCTACTCTCTATTGACGTGTGACAGCGGAGCTCCAGAAATCATAGCGTTGAGACGAATTGGCCTCTAAGTTCTGATCTCAAGCCTGGATGTCTTTGAACATTCAAGAATAAACAATACAAAGTTTGACCAACCGGTCTATTCATGACTGAAAATACCTAATAATTTTTTACCTCAGACGGTGAGCACTAAAGCTACTTGGTTTTCCTGTGTGTTCAGGTTGTGCTGCTCGGAGAGTCGGGTGTGGGGTTCAGTAGGTAATGTTTTAGTACTGAACTATACTCTATTGGCGACCTATTTCTAAATATTTGAACCCCTTGTTATTAATAGGAAAATAATATTTCCTCTTCTGCACTTCAAACTGTGTCTAATGAAAAAATTAGTAAGAGCTTTGCCAACTCAGGGAGACTTTCAATAACATCATTTAGCATGTCTTGGACTATCAATAACAAAAAAATAACGGCCTGTGTGTGGTCTTCGGATTCGGCAGCTCGTCAACGAAGAACATTTTATCGGGATCATGTCAAAATCAGAGAAGAATGCATGGTTATTATCCAAAGATGTTTCCAAGAACATTCCTAGGAATGCACGACCTGAAATTACCGCTGAAATTGTGCAGAATACGTTAAAGAGCTACAATGCGCTCGATTGTACCATACTCATCAAGCTGCAAATTTCAAGTAGCCATCTTGCTAGCCTCATGAAAAACTTTTGTGCACTCAAAGACGATCAAGATGAACGATTTCAACAAGATTTCAAGGTTATGGGAACGGTGTCGAGGTAGGAGGCATGTATACATAATGACCGACTGTTATTGGAGCATCATGCGAAATCGTCCGCAGGTTAGACACTCCAGTGAAGGCTACACGCGGAAAGAATTTTCTTTACTACTCGTAAACCCCTTATTAGGGCTTACTGTAGCCATTTCATTAGAGATAATAAAATAATTTTAAATATGCACTTTAGCTATGGAGTTTTCTTCCATATTTCATGTTAAAGCAGTTTCAAATTTTATAGACTCGAGAATATGCATAAATCCGTTAAATGTATTATTTTTTCTCATTTAATATAGTGTGAAAATCCTATAGTTCAAAATGTTAACGAAAGAGAAAAATGTGGGATTCATTTTCGATCCAGCAGTCAAAAATTTGGTAAAAATATTTGTCAGACCTTTACACAGGAAAAGTTGTATTCCCCAGTGTAATT
This sequence comes from Orchestia grillus, assembly GCA_014899125.1. NCBI lineage: Eukaryota > Metazoa > Arthropoda > Malacostraca > Amphipoda > Talitridae > Orchestia > Orchestia grillus. The sequence continues at coordinate 15,585 of VOMN01105703.1, read as the reverse complement.
TTTTTTACAAATTAATAAATTGCAAGCATTCAATTTTATTTGAGCAGAATTCAAGCCGATCACAAAATCAACACAATTAGTAACTATGAAATTATTAGACAATACGTTATTAAAAGTTTTAGCGTCAAAAGATCAAATAAATAAATCGATTTATTGAAAGTCAAAAAAATTGTCGAAGGAATAAAGAAGAAACGGGTCGCTACGTCTGTCAATTATTCACTATCATGTTCGTATTAAAATTCAACCTGACAAAGAATCTCAGAAGGATTTTCCATCATCAACAATTTTTTTTATTTTCCAACAATCTTGGGACTATTGCTAAAAGAAACATTTACAGTTTTTTCGGACATTTTCTGAGAATGAAAACCTTAATGTGTCCCACCTTTTGCGAACACTGCAATTCGTCGGCTATCAACGCAACCTAACTATCTACGGATGAATTTATGTAGTCACGGAAATGATGCCAAATGGCTTGAAGGTAATAGTTATACCCTTCGACATATGACGCTTGAAACAGCTTTTGAGGAGCAGCTCGTCATATCGTTGGATCGAATTAATATTGAAATTAATAGAGCACTTCTCAGTAAGTAAAGACATTTCCTCACGATAGACGTCTCTGCTACAGCGGGCCCTCAGTTCCCAGCGCCATTCAAATGTGGAATTAGAGTTTCTTCAGAAGAAAGAGTTGGGACGACTCAGATGGAATAAACCAACCGGTCTATTCATGACTGAAAATACCTAATAATTTTTTACCTCAGACGGTGAGCACTAAAGCTACTTGGTTTTCCTGCGTGATCAGGTTGTGCTGCTCGGAGAGTCGGGTGTGGGGAAAAGCGCCCTCGTCTCGCAGTTCATGACTTCCGAGTACATGAACACCTACGACGCCTCCCTCGGTGAGTGCTGCGCCCTCCTCGTCTCTCTGTTGTGTAACGACCTTAGTGAGCTTGAATGCTTCACGTGGTAACTTCAACAACGGAAACTACATTTGTATTTTCTCAGATAATATACAGTGAAGCGCCGTGAATCAGTTCTCAAATGAGTAACTGTCGTAAAGACGACAATGATCGGCATTTTGGTAGAGTACGAGCCCATAAACACAAAGAACAAAGCTTTTGGTTAATAAATGATAAAAATATCGGATGTTTCGAATTATACACCTGGCAATATGCAAAGCAATAACCGACCTGTTCATACAGCATCTTGAGTGTTCTCGTAATTAAGGAGTAGTAAGGCAATGAACAGGTTAGACGCGATCCTCTATCAGCTCACTTGGTAGCTTTAAAATTCTTTATTATTGAGAATGAGTTCGTTCAAAAACTCATTGCAGTTAATTATTTACTTGAATACTGATTTGACGACCACTTAGGCTGAATTCCATCATATAATTTATGATGCTCGTGGACTATTGGTGAGTGTATTACATGATGCGTTTTATTTCCATTCAATTTGAGTGATAATCTTCCCAATACAGATACCTTTGATCTTCAAAGTGATAATCATGTGACCTGAATCCTATTCGAATGACTCGATGCATTTATGACCTTTGTAATCAAGCTGAACCGAAGCAATCAAGTATCTGTGATTGGGGGGAGCGAGTTAAGCGATAGTTCCGTATAAGAATAAATGGCAAAAAAAATATTACTCGTGAAATACAAGTTTATCTAACACAGCTTCTGCAATGTGTCTTTTTAAGCTAAAAATAATAAAAATTCAATGGTATGAAATAAAGCTGTCACTAGAATTTATGTTTTTTACCTATTTCTAAATATTCTGCTGCTCTCCCAAACTTCTTATCGCATTTGCAATGCCTTCTTTTTTTCCTGAGGACAAAAGAGCAGTATACAGACTGTGACGATATTCGTTTTGCTTTGTGCCGAGCCTAATACTGAACTATATTCTATTGGAGACGCTACCAAGGTCTAAATGCATGTATTCTCAGAATAAACTATAGATATCTTTTGTTGCATTTTGGAGTAAACCAGAGACGTGAGGCGTGACATTGTCTCCCAAAAACGAACGAAATATCTTTGAGATTTATTATAGTATATTTATCACCCTGATATTCCAGAGCAAAGAAAACGGGAAAGCATGAAATTTGTGTAGCCCTGAAGTTTATTAACTGCTAGCGGATTCTCACTAACGTATTCGAAACTTGAGTTATAAAAAGCGTTTTATGTTCAATCCTTGACTATTCTTTTTTTCGTTGCACAAGTGTACGCTAGAAAAAAATGTCTCTCGTGACAGAAATTCGAAGTGTTCCCGTTTTTTGTTAACAAAATTTTCATCCCTGTACGACCTTCAATCGCAGCAATCTTATGACATGAAAGTCGTTTCGAAACATTCTCTCAAGACTTCAGTCTCCAGAACGAGATGTCTAATGAGGTTTGCCAGTATTACCTCCCAAGAACCCTAGGTTAGTCATAACACTAGAAACTCAGCAGGCTTTTATTTCAGTCATTTTGCTTTGGAGAAAAGTTACTTGTTTGTTTGTGCAACAGTCAAGTGTAATAATAATAATACCTGCTTTGGGATACTTGAACTACAGCATTACATAACATGAAGTGAGTTTCTTCCTGGTTTATTTAAGCCTCTCGTGTGTGACGTGTGCAGATGATGAGTTCGGCGAGAAGAGCGTATCGGTGCTGCTGGACGACCAGGAAAATGAGGTTGTGTTCATCGACCACCCAGCACACGAGATGTCGGTCAGTACATAATTCAAAATGTTTTATTCTGCCTCAACGTGATGAGCTTCGTAAATTTTCATGTCCTTATGGTGCACTACTTTTTACAAAGCAAGTTTGAGGCATGTAAATTAGAACTTTGAATACTAATAAAGCTTTAGGAAACAAACAGTATTTTTTTCTCCAGTATAACAGTTTCTAACATACTATGAATAAGAGTAATTTCTGCTAGCTCATGGTAGTTTTTGAGCGGTGATAAAAGCAATGATTTTTGGTTCCTCAGTATTTGGGTTGAAAAAACCATGATGGTCATTACTTGTACGTACTGTTCAATAAAGCAACGATAACAATAAAAAATTTACAGCCTTTTCACGTCAACTAGACATACAATCCAATATAAATTATGAAACACTATGTCAAGAGGGCTACTAATGATTCTATCAATATCGCCTACCGTTTTCCGGATAATAAAACTAGGGTTCCTAAAGTGGAACTCCCACAACTTGGTTACCTGAAGAGGAACTCCAATAACTGGCTTACCTGAAGTGGAACTCCCAAAACTAGAGTACCTGAAGTGGAGCTCCCATAACTGAAGTACCTAAAGTGGAACTCCCATAACTGGGGTACCTGAAGTGGAACCCCTAAAACTGGGGTACCCAAAGTTGAACTCCCATAACTGGGTTACCTGAAGTGGAACTCCCATAACTGGGGTACCTAAAGTGGAACTCCCATAACTGGGGTATCTAAAATGGAACTCCCATAACTGGGGTACATAAAGGGGAACTCCCACAACTGGGGTACCTAAAGTGGAACTCCCAGAAAAGCCCCAAAGGAGACACTTAGTATTCTCTTGAAGGATTTTAAATGATGTAGTTCTAACAGATTCTGATTGGTTAGCAATAAATCCATCAAAATTAGCTAATCATTGTTATATTTTTCTTCTTATTTAAGCGTGTACTTTACATTCCAATTTTTCACGAGTAATACTGATTGACCAATATTCAGGCGTCAATAAAAATAACAATTAAATTGTTTTCGGTTGAACCAAAGAGAAGTACGAAGTAAAAAGCAATAGCATGCAAATTATTTGAACATAAGTTTTACAGGACGACTCTATTTTCTACAGATCTATTAACAACTTTTACTTTTAAAATAACTTCCTTCCTACACTGAAAGTAAAAAAGAAAAGGGCACCATGAAGACTTCGTCGAATCACACCTGCCCGACAATTTTGCAGTTCATTGATGCGTTTCGTTGAATATTGGGAAAATGCTGTTCTAACGTAAGCTATTGCCAAAGTGTTCTTCAAAACAATTTGCTTGTTCAAATGGAGTGAACCTGTTTTCCCTAGAACATTGTCCCACAGTAATCATGATGGAGAGGCGTTTGAGGACTTGAATTATTTTGAAATGAAAGGTTAATTTCGTTCTCACCTAAAGTAGGTAATATTTTTAGTAAAGCAGTGGACACCTTGTCTTTAACTGATATGAGGACACTCTGTTTTACTGAAAAGATCAACTCAGTCTCAAGTTTTAAGAGACAGAACAAAAACCTTGGTGAATATCAATCTATAAAACTGCTCTACTATGATTGCATTCTCAGATTCTCATTGGAACATAACATAAAAATAGTGAATATGAAAAAATAAAAATAATGAACGAGTGCAAAAATGATCCTCCGCACAGAGCTCGGCTAATTTTTGAAGAAATGAATTGTGGTGCTCTAAATAATGTTTTGAGTTCATTGATGTATAATAAATGAGGCTTCACTGGGTAAATTCATGAGGTCAACGACAATGATAGATTCGATGGTTTCGAATGATCGATTAGGACAAATTTCTAGCAGCGTTTTGCTCGTGAAGAAGAGAGAGAACAAATTTTCTAAGAGAAAAGTTAATTTTCAGATTACTCAAGTATAGCAGATAACCTAAAAATTATTTTATCGTACTAAATAGAAGACACTTTAAGTTAGCACTGAATAGGTGACGTCCAGGGTTCATATTTTAAGTAAATTTTAAAATTTTTTAGATGGATTTTATAGTTTCATTAAGCTTGGATAATAAAACTATAAATCAAGCTGAAGAATTTTAAAATTTCTTTGAAATGATTCGTTATACGACGAGATAGTATTCAAAATATATAGGAAAGACTCATATTAAAAAGTAAATTCAATCAACATCATTGCATGTAGCTTCAATTCGTTCAACTAATGAGTAAGCGAAAAAAAAATTCTGTTTAAAATTTGGACCATGGGGAAAATTCATACGGGAAATCTGGTGCTAAATTATCCTTCCCCTATTTGTAGTCCATTTTGAATATATTGGTCAGCCATGGATATTAACGTTCAGTGGATGAATGCTGGATAATGAGTGGACAATATATTATGTCGCAGTCGTTGACTTAGAATGGCAGTCGACCTGATTTCAATATCACTTTTGACACTGTTGACTAATATTGGCGAAGGCGACACAAAATCACAGTCGCCTCATGCAGCTAATATTGGCGAAGGCGACACAAAATCACTGTTGCCTCATGCAGCTAATATTGGCGAAGGCAACACAGAATCACTGTCGCCTCATGCGGCTAATATTGGCGAAGGCGACACAAAAAAAAGACACTTTCGTAAAAGTTATGGGCAATTCCCACCATAAAGGGAAAAGGGCGCAGAGAGATAATATTTTGGGCTGCCATAAGTAATATCTCGGCTCTCAAGATTGCAGCCCTGCTGTTGGTATTAATATGGTTTCACAATTTTTGTGCAGATAGAATTATTGGAGCATCTTTTGTAAAAGAGAACCTGGCTACGATATCTCGGAACTTCCTTCTAACTATCCTCTAAATGAATACCTGGCTGATCGAAAAGGAAATTTTAGTTTGTGCTGTACCACATCTAATATTTGAAATCAAATGTTGGTACTTTCGAGAGGCGTTGATTCCTCATGGTAAGCTGACTAGGATAAGCAAATATCTATAGACTAACTTACTAAAGATGATAAGCTCGAGTCTCATCCTGCAGGGTGGTGCAGAAGTCATTTCGTCATTTTGAATATGAACTACATGACGAATAATGCACATAGGAAAATGCAGAAGAAAATCTTTAAGTTTCATCCAGTGTTGATGATACGGATTTGAAGCATATTTTGGAATCGAAATTCACTCAATTATCATATCCCAAATGTGCCGAAATATACTAAGGACCAACGAGCAAAGATGGTGGAAAGTTATTTCTCTCACAAGGGATCATTAGTTGCAGTACAAAGGGACTTCGGAAGAACATTTGATCAAAAAATGCCTTCTAAACATTACATTATTGCACTGGCTCCTAGATTCAGAGATTTCGGCTCAACAGCAGACAAAGAACGCTCTGGCAGACCGAGATCGATACGAAATGTATGTGCAATTTTAACGTATTTCATTCAGAGTTGCAGTAGATTTAAAAACGTCGACTAAGCAAAGTGTAAGTCATCTAGGAATTTCTCGAAGATCATTGAAATCCACTCTAATAACAGATTCAAAACCGTTTCCATATAAATTTCAAGTAACCCAGTTGTTAAAATTTGCCGATCATCAACAAAGAGTGGACTTCGCACAGGCATTTCTACGGCGGACAAGCGATGAGACTTTAACTCTACATCGAATCATGTCTGATGAGCCCGATTTCCATATCAATGGGCATGTTAATAAACAAAACTGCCGATTCTGGTGTGTTGAAAACCCTAGGATTATCCATGAGTGACCATTTCTTGCACGGATGGCTGGTCCACACTTCTTCGAGGATGTTGATAATTCAACCATGATAGAAAAAGGAGACAACTGCAAACAAATGCTACAAAAATATTTATTGCCACATCTAGAAGATTTGATCATGCAATAAATTGATAGATTTGTCCTGTAATAAAGGTTCAAAATGGTGCAGTGACTTTTGCGCCACCTTGTACGTACCGAGCTGCATGTGCCTCCGGAGAACACAAAAAGAATCGATACTCCAGTGTTCTTCACAGACTAAATTAAAAGATAGTATCCATTGTCAAAATCTTTGCGTTCTGCTTACAGATTATGACATTTTCAAGTTTGAAGATCAAACACCTTAGCTTACTATATATATATAGGGCTTGAATTTTGCATGTGCAGAAAATTTTCAGTACATGAAATATTAGGTTGTCCGGGGTGTTCTAACGATTTTTATTTACACACAAGGACTAAAAATAAGACACGTTAGAATGAAATTTGACCAATGCATTATTTCCATTATAATCAGTAACTTTTGGGTCATCTCTCAGGTAATTAAAATATGAGATTAGCATAAAACTTCAGTGGTTTTAGAGATTAAAAGTTTTCCATGTGTAGTTCGACTTTATAAAAATTTGTAAATGTCTTTCCTTTCTATTAATTCTGTAGATACAGGAACATGTGTAGTCACATGACACCATAATGTGAAGGATGTGGTTAAAGGACCCAGCCATATTCAAATTCATGGAACCTTGTTGTTGTAACCAAAACCATGTGTCATGTTGGAAAACTACACGCTCTTTGTTGGCAATCTCCGACCTTTATATTTTGATTTTTTTCGTGTGAATTCGACATCTGATCACAGTGCGCAGTATAACTAATGATTTGTTTCTGTGGAAGAATAGAGTACTGAAGAATGCGCTTGATATCCCACCAAACACAGAGCTTGGTTGTTTTGACATGGATGTTCTATTGCAGTTTGATTGCTCATTTAAAGAATCATTACGCATGCACGTTTTCATGAACGATTTATTTTTCATCTCCAGTCACGTGTTTTTGAGAAAGGCGTTTTTCTATTCCGCTTCATATGCTTATATCAACGAACAAAATAACTTTTGAGGAAGTTCTTTTCGAAGAGATTGTGAGGAACCCAAAGATCACCCATAAAAAAACGTGTGACGTACCTACACTAAATGTTGACGAACTGTATTTTTAGACATATAATTTTTCAACGAGTTCACTAGCTATAACAGTTGACATTTCTACGGTTTTACCGTTTAGACATTCTCATCCAACTTTGAAGGTCTCCCAGAGTGAGAGTCATTTTTCAGGTTGCAGTCCACAGTTTTGAATTTTGAAAACCAGCTTCGAAGTGTTGATTTACCCACAGCAGCATCGCCGTACACTTCACATATGTTTTTATAAGTTTTAACAAGTTTTACACCTTTTTTGTGGAAAAAAGCTTCTCAAATTTGAACTTTTTATTAACTCAGATTGCTAATAAAGCTTATTTGAAATAAAAGTTCATCAATTGATTACGAACACAATACATACAAAATACAGAATGAAAGCTATTCCTAACATCTCGTTCGACGCACTTTAGGCTTGCGGTGATGTAACGAACAAGTAATTTAAAATCCCTCAACACTTTCCGGACAACCTAATAGAACAAAAATCACTTATCCGTATTGCTCAAGGTTGAATAAAGTTTCAAGACAGAACGTTACGTGAGACGATAAGAAAGCTATCTACTCATTGAACTTTGCTAATATATTTAACGTGTAATATTTGCAAAGTGTTCCTTGTATACTATTCCTTGTGTAAATCCTTGTAGTGCGGAAACCTTTGCGTAAATATTCCTTGTAATAGTTCCAAAGGTTTCCTTGCGGGCTATTTTCAGTATCGAACGTTTTATTTTATTTTATACACTGAATTTTTCATCTGCCTGAAATGAAACTGAACTGAACTGAATGAACTCAAAGTAATGAAAGTATATTGGCACCAAATTGCTAATAACATTCTAATTTTCATCGTTCGAAGAAAAATAAATCAGAATACGTAGACCATGGCAACGGGAACGAGTCGAGTAGCCCATTCCGCATGACAACGAAAGTTGCACAAATGATGAAAATATAAAAAGGTCAAAGTGTAAGAAAATTGTTCTGAAAGTTGTGACTTATCTAGGGGTGAATAATAACTTCAATTCTTTCCCAACGGACAGATTTCCCGGAAAAAAGTATGATCTGATTTTTACAATGTTGCCCAGGAGATATCCACATCTGAGCAGTTTTATAAATTCATCAGGCAAGATCATTTTCCATTACGTATGTAGTCCACAGGCGTCATCTTAGTTATAATCTCTAGTATGGCTATCTCTTGCTTTAATTTTAATCCAACCATCACAAATTCAAAATTTGAGTTTAAAATTCGAATCCAAATTTATAGATCAATATAAACAGTTGGTTTCTGACTATTTAATGTATTTAATATACTTTGTCACAGTTGTACTGCTAAGAGGATATAATCTTTCAATTATGTTTTTACAAATACAACAATAGTTTTAATAAAGATATGATATACAGTAAATATAAGTATTCAATAGTGAAATGTATCGTAGCATTCTCCCGGAGCTGTTCAACTGTAATTGTGTTGTAAAATTATGACTTAGCATTTAATTTAGGCATAGCAGTACAGCGACTTTCTTTAAACTTTACATGGATGTCCATGGGAAATCCTTCCCGTGCCCCTTACCCGCCGTATTGTTTAAATGTATTTGTCTTTGCCGACTAAACGTTTTTCCTTGTTTTAATACTGCTGCAATGCAAATGCGTAGTTAACGGTAATGTCTGCAAAATTTAAAACAGAAAAAGAGGACTCGAGGCAATTTGTCTCGAGATCATTACACAGCAATTTTTGCTCTGACTCAACCAACAGGCTCCAGCTTCACTGGCAGAACCCTCGATTTCCAAACGAATTTTAGAGCTCCACTTGTGAAACAGTGATAATATATCTATGCACCAATATATACTTGACTATACACACATTGATTTTCACCCTCATTACGGAAATTCACGGACTCTGAATTTTAAAGCTTTGTAAAAGCTGATCGCAATTTTTAATGAAACAGTCAGTAATGGTGCACTTAATCATACGGAACCCTTTTCTTAGGCTACATCTAAAACAGATCGTTGTTCTATAGCTGAAAAAGCTCTTACTAGCGTTTTTAAAGGCATTATTTTCATCAATATTCAATTACCTCTAATATTCAAAAACCTTTGTGTTGAAGTAATCATTTCGCGAATCCTGGAAAATGGATTTGTTAAACATGAAGTAGCGGCTGATTTATTGAATATAATCCGAACTTTGTAATATTGAAAAAAAAGCTTAGGAGGAAAATATTCAAACTCTTCCCCAGTAATAACGCCCCTTTGTCTACTAAAATTACGCGAAAGTAGACTTTGACGCTCAGTGTTCAGACTGAATTCAAAAAGAATGCTTTGCATGAGACTGGCACATACAGGCCAAGCACCTGCAATGAGCTTAGGGCAAAATTCAAATTTCAAAGCCAAAACCTGAGACATCTTTGCGGACGCGTGCCTCACATCTCCTTTGCTCTCACGGCCTCTTAGCAGCGGATGTGGGGAGTGGCAGGGGCGACGGTAAAGGAACGCCACATTAGAGCCTTCCATCAAAGTCTGGACCGCGGCAAAAGAGCAGATGCGATAGTGAAGGGACTTCTCAGTGCCGTATGTTAGCATACCACCTGTCGAGGGAGAGACCTCCTAACCAATTGAAACGAATGAGGTTTGTAAGCAAATTAACTAGGTACGATCCGAAAATGCACAAAAAAGTCATATTGATTGTAACAGCGGCGTTACAGCATATTGCTTAAAAATTCAACACATTTAGTGGAAGTCTGCCTTCCCAAAGGTTTAGTTATTGCTACTGTGGATGCACCTGACTTAGCGCAGCGCTAAGCAGTGTCAACAGTAACAACGAAATTACTAGCCATCGCTGAGGTGTGTGAAACAGAAAAATTGAAAGATTTCGATTTTCCGTACTCTGAAACTGTGTGCCACTATGAAATGAATGTGTCGGAAAATTATCTCTGGTGTGTCGAAAATGTATCAAACATTTGTCGCAGCTGACTCATTCATTGCTACGACGACGCAAAAGACATTTCGTGCATTGCAAAACAGTATTTGAAGGCAGTGCTTCTGTTCGCTGTTGAACAGATGGCTCAATACACATTTTACTATGAAAGTCGACGTGAAATTTAAAGTATTTTATTGTTTCAGTTTTGGTTTCTTACCAAATTCCCAACGGGAAGGAAAATTCTTGGGGAAATTCTAGCGTATATTGTTGTTCAAGTAGATTTTAACCGCCAGGAAAAGAACAAATACCTTCACGATTGAAGGGGAAAATAAAAAAACTGAGCGCGAGCAGAAAGTTGAATTATCGGTTTTGTTATCCGACGATTGTAAATCATAATTTTCAACGTCGGCCATGGTACAAGCCATGAGATGTGCATTTTAAAAAAATCCTGAAACGTCAATTAGGTCTTGCATGATGAACACAATATTTTCCCAGACCGGGAAGTCATGCGTCTCAGTTTTGCTATCTTTTCACACATTCATGCAACGCGAGTTTACGCATTTGAAACTTGAGGCAAAAATAATCATATTTATTATAGATATTAATTCAAGGGTTGATCTTCAGTTAAATTAAATTTTTAGTCTTTATTCCCACACATGAATTGTCTCTTTTACGGCTGGGGTTTCTTTGTGTACTTTGGAATTGCGTTCGTGTTTCACTCATTGCAGAAGTAGGAAAAAATCAACATCGCCGTCATTAGACATGAATTATCGATATATTCGAAAAGGCATTGAAATATTTTAAAATTCACACAGCTATTTTCTTCTGCATGCAATCTTATGGCATATTTTACGTTTCAATGATGATATCATTCTCACTTTAGTTTCGCTATTTCGTTAGGCATTGGAGCTTTTAAGCGCGGGAATTGAGGCTTTAGGCCGCATACTTAAACAGATTTCGGTCTTGTCTCTTTATCTCGTTATCCTGCACACCGTAAAAAGAACTTTTCCGTCGATAACGGCCCCAATATTCTGACTTGCCAGCACAGAACCGGTCAAGTGCTTTGATATGCAGAAGCACTTTTGTTCCGAAGCAAAATTGTGGCATATGACGCACACCCAGTAAATGCGGTGGGTCCCCTGCAATGCGTCATGTAACCGAATTCATATTGGAAAAAGGGATTAATAAAGTAGTCGGAAAAAGGCGTTACTCAATGGTAGTTCCATTTATGAAGAGTTTTTAACGCTCATTCGAATATATGGCTTGGAAGTATGTACGTGTCACTTGACCTGTGGTTAAGTTAAAAAAAGGATACTATAGTAGGTCGTTGCCGGCTTCGACAAATGTTGAAAAGTTAGTAGTATAGCCTAAAATGGATCATTTTTCCTAGCAGTAATGCACCTTTTATAAGCAAACGATCTCATAGTTGACACGTTGGCCGCGATGTGCGCCATGTTGGTACACGCAATCATCTAACCTAGCCCAACGTAACTTAAGCACTAACATACATGAATACAAATTTTTAAGTTTTTATAAAATTTGTGTTCATTACTCGAATAAGCTAGTTTAGATTACAAGGAAAATGAATAAGATAACCAAATTTGTGAAAACAAAATCCTTAATTTTTACATTCACAACTGAGATATTTGTAGACATGAAATTTTACGTGTTTGGAGAAATCGCAGCCAACGTGTTAACTAACGTAAGGTGACTTGAAACCAACATATCCATTTGAAACCAGCGAGCACCAAGTTCTAACCGAAAATTATACATTTACCATTTTCAGACGTTCTTTAGTAATGATTGAAGTTTTGCGAGTACAGTATGATGTCAACTGTAATGCTAGCAAGAACTGAAAATTCTTAGTTCTTGAGCAAAGCTAAACAAACAGCTGCTGTATGCATGAACTACCTTTATTTTAGTTTATGCGTGTACGTCAGTTTGAACTCCCTCCTGCTCCGACGGCAATATTGTAGTAGTAAGGAACGCAGCGCTTTAGTAACTCAGACCATCTCGCACCAAAAGAGGAGGGACCACTAAAGTATAGACTTGAGTGAACGGGGAATATATGCACAAAGTGTGCTCCCTCACAAGATCTCGTGTGCATAAAAAGAGTAAGCTTGGAAGGGTGAGTCAGAAAAAATGAAATAAAGAGAGCAAAATAGGCATGAAAATGGAAGGAAGCGAAGTGGGCACGAAATGAAGGCTTAGCTGAAGCTGAAGCAACCTAACAATATCTCCCTGGGGACGCCAGTCCCCTTAGTATAAGATAAACAAATCTAACTAAACTAACCCTATCGTTTATGGACTATCCTGCGCCCCTTGAAGGGTTCCAGACGGCCACACATGCAAGGTATAGATTGAGAAATGTTAATAAATTAGTTTTTATATATTATAAATAGTTCTCGTGTAATGTCTACTCTTCAACATTAAAGTTACTTTTAGGTGTGATGGAAACAAGACTTTCATGATGAAAATTATGGAATTATTAACTGACCTTAATGGAAAGTTTTATCTCTCGCCAAAGTTCACCTTTAATTTATGATCAAGTGACGCTTAGAAATGCTAACTTTCTCTTGGTAATGCTCCACGTTCACTATAGGCTTGGTCCATAGATATATGCAGGCTAGCTCATTATACCATTATTTTAAGTAACCCGCTTTGCACACTGGAACGGGATGAAATATCACTCTTAGCTTGCGCTTAAAGGGAGAGGTTTATTTATGCACCATGGCTGCAGATTAGCATAGGATCCTACAAAATAAAATAGCACATGGGGACAAAAACGAGCCAGGCGACCCATTCATGGCTTCTGCTAAATCCCATGCCATCCGGCACCAATCACGCACAGGCAAACGAAAACACGTGGAAAAGAAAAATAGGGCAAATCAAAAAACGGGTAATAGTACTACCATCTCTCTGTTCTGTGACCACCATCGTTAGAACTAGCCATTCCACCTCTGTAGAGGAAAAAGATGGTGTGCGGATTAATTCCAGAACTCGATGTAGAGTAGACACTTGCACTCTGTTTCACTTTAATCGATACCCTAAAAGCCGAAGTGGTTCGGCACTGATTATATTTATTTCTACCTGAAACACATGATATTACCGTCTTATATTGGAGTAAGACGTTTCTGGCAGAAAGAACGAGAAAGTTAAACTCCGCTGCTTTTTTTCCTCCACCCACGTAGTCCATCAAGGCTAGTGCTGTTGGCAATGGTTCCAAAATAATACCCCTTGTAAGTTACATATTATACACTTCACAGTCTACTCCCTCCCTATTTTGTGGCGCCGATTAAACTGGGACATATCTGGCGTGTAGTGGTCAATAACGAAGAGAACTAAATTCAGTTCTCTGTTTCACTGTTCCTGTCGAGACTCTAAACATATGTTTGTTTTGTTCGAACTCTTTGCTCGTAACTTCATTCTGAATTTGCTTCCGACGGAACGTTCATTACATTTTGTGTAAACTTAAGCCAGAGTATATTTGAAATCACATTTTATGCCACTATTGAACCTTCCAGTCAGTTTTGATGCTACAGCAATACGGCTTCAGCTGGTGCGGCTAATCTCTATTCGACAAGTTCGTAATTTCCAGCGTATATTTGCCCTCACCAAGCTCATGGTGATTACGCGTGCCTCCTATTTAAAGTTTTAATGAAGCAACGGCGGACTTCTGAAAATTGCGGGCAGTATTACATTACTTGGATTCGAAATAGAATGAGATGAAAATAAATGAAAACTATTTCAAATTGTAATGTTGGACATTCGGTTGCTAGTGAAATGTAACTTTGTGCATCCAATATAAATTATCTATGATAGAATGTCTATTTTTTGAGTACATGTTAAGTATCAATGGTGCTTGTCAAAAATTTGTTCATAATTTGGATTAGAAGCGCTGCCTTTTTTAGGTAGCAGTGCATGTGTCTGAAGGAAATAGAAAGCAACTGGAACTAAAGAGAAAATATTCAACCAATACTCGGAAAAGCGTTACGTATTAGCAGTTTATATCGGTGAAAATTTTAAATTTCTCCCGCAGCGAATCGTACTGTAAATGACATCTTGCAAGTTTTCTTTCAGTAAATAAATGCTTAATATTCTCAGTGAGGCGCGCTTAATTGACGATTACTAATTTAAGATGCTGCACTATACTAATACATGCCAAGTTCATTGAAAGGCAACCAAAAACCATCGCTAAGGTCATGCCAACTCCCTTACAGATCTACAAGACCTGACGAAATTCTATTAATCCCTTACTTACATAACGTCAGGACGCCGACTACCTCTAAATTTCGGTGATATTGACTACTGTATTGTGAAATTATTTTCATTGATGAAAACCTCTTCACTAATTGCCCTGTTTAATTTAGAATCATGGATCCCAACTGCACTGGTTGTTGTGCATGGTCCCCCAAACAGAGGTATCCGTCTATATGATTGTTCATATCTCCGGTTCAGATTGAGGTATTTTCAATCTGTCTTCTGATTAACACTCCATAATTATGATATACGTTCAATGTAATTTTAAGTAGAAGAATAGCTGTCATGTGGATCGCGGCCAGAGGCTCGTGTGCATATGCACTTATGCTCAACGGTACTCTACACACGTGAGCTCTGGGGTGTCGCAAAGTTATGTGAAAGCTTACGTGAAAATCTCGAGCGTAACTTGCTTGGTATTAGAATACATCGTAGCTACGTTCACTTAGCTGGACTTACGCTACCAGCTGATCGCTGCGACCTCGTAACAAGTTTTGCTAATACGGCCCCAAGTTTCTCGAATTTGCAACTTGCGTCGAGCATCCAGGTCACTAGATTACGATTGTGTCATAATTTTCAGTCTCAAAAAATTGTTGTGGTGAGCGCATTGCATCGTTTAAAAAGCATAATCACGATGACTTTTTCCTTTATTTTACTCTTAGCTTCCAATGGCAAACAAAAGAGGCCAAATACAGTTCCGAACATGAATTAATGTGGTAGGGTATTATTGAACCATATTTACAGCATATTATTCATGGAAATATACAGGGTATCCCATAAAAAAGTACATCGGAGTTTGAATTGATATGACTGCGGAAATATTA